>KE525324.1:831065-849740 GCA_000441895.2 Anopheles sinensis
CAACAGAGCGTTTGATGATGGCAACAGGTCCAATTTGAACATATCATATTTCCTAGTTCCAGTAGCAGTAACTTTCCCCTCCAAATCCAAAACTTTCACTCCTTCCTTCGTAAACGTCACAGTATTTCCTCGTTGTACGATTTGATTCACTGAAAGTAAATTCATCGACAATTCCGGCACTACCTGTACTTCGTTTACTGGAATAGCTGGTTTATATGGACAACACGCAGGCTTCAGTTTGATGCTACCCTTGGCGATGATTTTCATTTCTCCACGATTTGCGGCCAAAACGACACCTTCACTTTTTTGTAAATTTTCCAGACCCTTGGCTGATTTCACAAAATGATTGGAAGCTCCTGAGTCGAAATACCAATCGTCGTTGTCTACTCCGATCGTCGACATTACAGTACACCAACCATTTTTTGCTTTGGATTGTTTCGCTCCATTCATCGGACATTCCCTAGCTATATGCCCAAATCTGTTGCAACGTCTGCATTTTGGACCCTTTGGTACAGAACGGGTTGATTCCAGTGCTCCGCTATGCTTTGTAAAATTATGATACCTTCTATTGCTTACAAAAGCAACCCCGGGCGGTGGTGTTCTATTTCCATGCTGCAACTTGATCCCATCAAACTGTCTTTTAACGGCTTCACTGAGTAGTCTTGCCTTTACAAATTCCATCGTGCAATGTTCCACCGGCAATGTTTCAAGTACTGTGATTAAATGCTCAAATGACTTTGGCATTGACTGTAGTAAGAAAAATATAACCACAGGTTTCTCTAACTTTACATCCGCCGATTCTAATTCACGAACGATTTTTTCGAATCCCAAAATATGCTCCTCCATAGTAACTTTTCGTCGTCTTTCAGAGTAACCAGTTGTTCAAGAGATAGAATACTCCTGAAACACCTCTTTTTCGAACGTTTGTTTCAACGTATTCCAAATTTCTTTTGGTGAAGTTTTACCCCGTACATACTCCAACTGCGAATCCGATATTTTCTGGATGAGTATGGATTTACATTTCGCATCCTGCTGCCTGCGTGTCCGCTTGTTTTTGCTTCTTTTTCGCGTCTTACCGCCGCAGTATCTCCATCATTAATAAGATAGTAATCCTCCTCCTCCAGAATTTTTTGAATGCAGTGCAGTAGCCCCAACTTATAGGTAAGCTTCCATGCGAAAGCTCCAGTTCGAAAAATTGGTACCATCGAACAGGTAAACGCGTTGATTTCGATCTTCCTCCATGACGATAATTTCAATTTTTTCAACAAATCCACCTCAAAAATTACCGCAACAATTTCTAATTCGATTATTCGGCTAGGCTCACTCTTAATCGTCTGGGCCCATAGCCTATTGTGCAGTGTAAGAGGAACTAATCTTTTAATAACTATTCTGCTGCAAGCTCTGGTTCAGACTACTACTTGCAGCTTCTAACGCAGACCATTTATACATTTAATGTTCGTCGAAGCTTGCTCTGTTTCCTTCGGTGTCGCTTCACTTCAACAGATTCCACCTTGGTTGGGTCTTTACCAAGCTTATCAATTGCTTTAACTGTTATCGTTTTCATATTTTTCAATTTGCCTTTACGGTACATGTCATTTATCTCGCCAATGATTGGTGTGCATAGGTTGTATTCGTGGAAGTGAAATTTTTGGCAATGATTGGCCACTCTGCTCGCCCTAATCCTTTTGGCTTCCATTCTTCTTTATCTTAATTCGCTGGATTTCACACTTGTCCACGTATGTAGGACACGTTTTGTCTAACATGTGGTAGTTATCACTACATGACGTGGAAATTTATGCCGCACTGAGCACAGGTTTTCTCTCCCCTGCTCCACTTTTTTGTGTGAGCTTCATGCAATTCATGCACCACATGGGTCGTGGGACGTATAGATCTACTTTAAGCGGATAACATCCAAAATCAATCGATTTCGGTAACCGGGAGCACTTGAAGGTTACTATGGCCATCTTTGTATTAACTAACACTCCTTCATTGTTCTTTCTTTTTATGATTGTCACCTCTGATACTTTTTGGTCAGACAGCCCTAGTATTATTGTTCTGTTAAATTCTGAATATGATAGCACCTTACGACGTTTAGTGTGGGGTGTTCGTACACTTTTTATGCTCATCTTCTTCTTTCCGTCGTTCAAATAATTTATCCTCTCTTTAATCTTTCCGCCTGTTTGGAACTTTTTACCTTCACAAGCATTTTACCATCTCCTAGCCGCCGTGCTTCGAGAGGCTTCTCTCCCAGGTTGTTAATCAGAATTTTTTGGAGCAAAAACGGATTTACCGTCCCGAAGTCCACGTCTGCCGCACCTTCCCAAAGTAAAAACACGTGGTTTTTCTTCCGCTACTGATCCCTATTTTGTTTCCAACTAGCGTTTCAAAAACTCGACTTGTCTCGTTCGTGGTCACGTGTCGAAATGTATCAAAAAACACGACGTCGTTTCAAGATTTTTTTTGCACATTAGGAATTTTTTTCAACAAAACATTTTTTTTGTTTGGTTTGGGTCCAAATGAGTTTGATGTTAAATTTAGCGTTTACTTTGGTCGTTAATTTTCTTTCTCGTTAGTTAGTAACTAGGGTAATGGTATCAATGATGGGGTATTTAGTCGTGTATCTAACAATATGATATAATTTAGAATTCTCAAGAGTTCAATATTTTGCAAATTTATACAAAAATATGATCGAAACACCATTTTTTTCTGAAAAGCTTCTATTTTCACCGTACACCACAAAAACTACACGGAAAACTACGCGTATTTTCTTCCTAGCCGGTTGTTACTATCATGGTGGTATGGTTCGTTTAGTTGTGGTATCGTGGACCTATAGGGTAAGTGCTGTAGGACTATAGGATAGTGGTGCTACACCAATAGTGGAGGTAGTGGAATAAAATCCTAGCTTTACGAAGAAATAAATACGATAGCGTTATGTGTACTAGTATGAAATGTTTCTTGCCCTTTTACGGACTGTTTAAAAGATAAGCCTTGCCGCTCTGTAATATATTAAAGCTCCAAAATTCATATTTTCCTAACAGGTTGTATCAAAATGCTGGATTCCTTAAGAATTTATCAGGAGTGCCATGATTTACTTAAGGCTAGAAATCTCCGCAAAAAGCATTGGTCTATATGACGGAATGCGTTGGTCTATGGCCAAGACAATGCATTGGTCTGAGTTATTTGGCCATTCTGTTTGAAACATGCTTCAAAAACTAATTACAGTAAAAATTTATTCAGTATTTTCCAAGTTTTCCAAGTACTACCACCACTATAGAAACACGATACCACCACTATAGGAACCATTCCACCATTACAGAAACAACCAGCTGGGAAGAAAAATACGCTTTTTTTCGTGTGTTTTACATGATAAACTGTAAAAATAGGTGTTTTTCTGAAAAATAATGGTGTTAAGATCATAATTGGTATAAATTTGTAAAATATTCTGTAATAGACACTTGAAAATTGCATCAAATTGTAAGTAACACGACTAAGTGCGCCACTATTGGTACAGTTACCCTAGTGGTGATAGCTCAGAAAACTTGGAAAACACCGAATATATTTTGTCGATAATTTAGTTTTGAAACATATTTAAAACGAAATGGTAAATTTTTCGTGGGCTAATAATTATTAATAGACTTATTCCTTTTTTCAGTGATTTATAGCCCCAATCAAATCATGGCACTCCTGATAAATTCTTGAGGAGTCCAGCATCTTAGTACAGCCTATTTGTAAAAAACGGATTTTGTTGCCTGAATACATTACGGAGTGGCAAGGTTTATCTTTTGAACACTCCGTAGGAGATCAGAGAACATTTTACACTAGGATAAATAATGTTGAGCCAATTAACTCTTCGTAGAGCTAGGATTTTATTTCACTGCAACTACTTTTGGTATCAGCACCACTATGAAGTCCTTTTCACAAGGCTAAACGTCATCATTTAGGGATAAATTGGAATTTTATTTTCATTTCAAAACTATGTCATTTTATATGTAAATCCCATCAGTTAAATGCAGCTATTTGGCTTCAATCAAAACATTTCAAATTCTCTTATTCTTTACGTTTCAGTGTTTTCGTGCTCGAGCATATACGGTGTTTACAAGCCTTAAAAAAGTGAATCTTGGGTTACATTGTTCTTCGAAGAAAAAGAGATAAAACACTCATTTTCGATCAAAAGGTAAGTGCTTGTCAGACTCGTGAAATTGATGAATGATGCAGTAAAATTTAATATTCTGATGTCATAACTAGTACACCACGTACTCCCTTTTCAATCATAAGTTGGGCACTGAATTCCATGTATCAATTGGGTTGAACAATGAACCAACCACTCGACTAACTGCTTTGTTGAGTATGTTACGTATGTTAGGTACTGAACCTTTGGTATGATTACAATATCTAAATTTAGCTTTTATCTAATTTCTAATAAGTTCTTAAAGGTCCTAAGGTAAGGACAAGGTCCTTAGCAAAATACGCTCGTACCAAACGTAAACAGTGCGATGAATAGTGCAACACATGAAACTAAAACCAAATTCATCAATTTTATGTTACACAACTTACGGTTTCCGAGCACTTGTGTACTAAATCACTACAGTTATATTTCCATAATGTACAGTGATATTCCACATTCATTCCTTTATTTCTGAATTCATTTATCCCGGAACCATGCATGTAAAAAGACAAAGAGTTTCATCTAAAAGGTACATCTTACAAATGAAAAATTGTCGTGATGTCCACGATTAATTTTTATGTATTCTCCAAATCCAAACCGAAATAATAAGGTTTGGATAATAAGGTTCGCTTCGCTTTATGCTCCAGTCGTTTTTGCTTATAACTTTTATAACAATCACTCAAATTCAGTCATAAGACTGATACTGTTGCGTCCGGTAACAGTTTTGGTCCGAATTTTTGGGTTTTTCTTTCTTCATCACATGATTCTTAAGCCCTTGTTTTTACTGTCAACTTACAAGTAGCAAGCGTTAAAAATTTACTCGTGTTTATTCCCGTATGTAAACCCAAAGAGCAACACCGTGTCCCGTATCGCAGTCCTTTTATTTTTAAGGTCGGTCCTCACGCTCCGTTTTGCACTCCGTTTTCATTTTTCGCAGTTTTTGGACGGAACGAAAAAGTTGCAATTGTGAGCGTCTACACGGTACAGTTTTATTTGTATTTTTACTCAGGTTATATCGCAATGGAGGAGCGTCTGCATCCATTGGGTGCGTTTACACGACACGAACCCTGCTCGAATTTTGACGATCCGCGAACCTTTTTTTGAATGTGTTGGTTTTTCGAGCAGGATTTGCGAACCTTTTTCGAGCAGAAAAGGTTCTCCGATGTTGCTGGATAGCACGAACCGTTTGTGCGAACCTTTTGGCAGATCCCGTTCACAACGCTACTGTTGCTTAGCAACAGTCTAAACAACCAGAGCATAGGTTTGTTCCGTATAAACGTAAAATGGTTCGGCGAACCTTTTTTTTACATTCGATTGTAATAGTGTGCCCAATGGGTGCGTTCACACGACGCGAACCCTGCTCGATTTTTTACGATTCGCGAACCTTTTTTTGAATGTGTTGGTTTTTCGAGCAGGGTTCGCGAACCTTTTTTGAGCAGAAAATGTTCTCCGATGTTGCTGGATAGCACGAACCGTTTGTGCGAACCTTTCGACTGTTGCTTAGCAACAGTCTCAAAAGCCAGAGCAAATGTTCCTTATGTGTGAACGTAAAAAGGTTCAGCGAACCTTTTTTTTACATCCGATTGTAATAGTGTGCGAGAGGTTCGCCATCAAAGGTTCGTCATGTGTGCACGTACCTAATCACTTCCCTCGCAAAATTATGAACGTTTATTTGTCACTACTCTTTTGTAATAATTTCGCCATTATACATTCTGTCAAATAAGTACCCGGAAATTTGAAATAAAACACAAGCAACTTATCCTTCATCTAAATTTATTGTATCTCCTTGAAAATAGGCCCCTTCTGAGGCAAAACATTTCTTCCAACAAACAATCCAATCATCGAAATACTTTTTAAAGCTATATTCCGCGATGGCTTTCAGTTCTCGTTGCGAATTAGTTTTGATGCCTAAATGCCCTCACAACGGGTTCCACGAAGTGGTAATTTGAGTTTTTGAAACTGGAAAAAGTCACACGGGGCTTTATCGAGTACGGTGGTTGTTCCATGATATTTGTTAAATTTTTGTTCAAAAACTCGTTCACAATAATCGCTTTGTGCGCTGGTGCGTTATCGTGGTGCAAAACCCAACTGTTGTCCCGTCACAAATTTGGTCTTTTGCGACGAACATTCTCTTTCAAACGCCCCATAACGCCAAGATAATATTCTTTATTGGTGGTTTGGCCCTCCGGTAAGAATTCTGAATGAACAATACCACGAATATCGATTAAAACGGTAGCTGACAATTGTGCCAAACTGGGAGATATATTTTTTTTTAAATATTCTCAGAGGGAAAATTTAAAATGACAATTTCCGGGTGCTTCTTTGACAGAATGTACATTACACCACAAAAGTCAGTACACAGTTTCCTTTGTGAGGGACAAGTATTTAACAAAAGAAAAAAGGAGGAATTGTTCCTTACACTATTCTCTTGATTTTTATGTATATTTGGACGCGATACGAGTTTAGGGTACCGGGATATACTCAAATTGATGCCAAAATTTTGCATTGCACGGGCAGGAATCGCTGTTGTGTTCGTTGCGATCGCACCTAAAGACGAGAAAGACATCGTCCAATATCATTGCAGAGGGTATGGCGCTCTCCAGCCAAGCCTCGGTCAGGATGATTATGTCATAGTCAGCCTCCAATACAGCCAAACATAGATCATTTAATTTCGTACGGAGTCCCCGCACATTTTGGTAGTATACCATTATGGAGCCAAAAGGGTGGGAGCGGTGAAACGGTGCCTATCTTATCCATTGTCGTCGGCAGGAGAATTCGCGTTAGCAGGAAGGTAGGAAGCAGGAATCGAAGGAAGCGCAGTCGTGATAGGAATACTTTGACGAGGGACACTAGTGCGTACTATGCGATAACAGTGGCCGAGGAGTTCAAAACGTGCTGTGGAGCTAGAGGCTGAGCCCCATCAGGATCAGGTAAGTCAAGACGGTCCCTCGGGGGCGAAGAACGTTGGTTCAGCCACCAAACCTGCTGAGGTGCATTCGAGGGCCGATCGATGAATTTCCGGAAAGCAACACGGTAGGATACAAATGTAAACGGACGGGTGGAATCACGATCGAATCGCACCAAACGCTGCACAATTACGGCATCCGTACCGACTTGCGCCCTGTTGAGTGTTCGGACGTCATGATCAGTCACGTCCGGAGCGAAACGGCTTTAATAAATCTGCTTCGCCCTCTGTCTTCCGGGGGGAACATTACGGATATTGAACGGAGGTAGGTAGCGACAGGTAGCGAGCGGTCGATGAGACAGCGTTCGGAGCGTTACCAGCAGTTGAAGCAGGTACAGGTCAGGTGCACGGCCGTATAGTGATGAGGCGAGTGCGTTGCGAGCAGGGTTGGCAAGTCTCTTCAAAGCCTTCAAAAATTAGAACACAGTTTTGTGACAATTAGTAGCCAAGTTAGGGCTAGGACCGTAACACTCATTTTTTCCATCTTTTCCATATTTTTTTGAAATATGGTAGAGGTCATATTTATAAGAAACATAATATAGAATCATTAGCGAAAGGAGTACAACTACTCTACTGTTTGTAATGTTTTATATGAACATTAAAACCCCTGCAGCCTGCAAAAAGAGCACCCGAGAGAGGAGAGAAGAAAAAATCGTTAAGTTTAAGTTTAACGCCGAGCATATTTCGAAATACTTTTAGGAAAGGCGCATTCTGCTATCAATTCGATCAGATTTATCCCATTCCTCGATTAGAACATGAAATTGTTCGTTCCCGAACTTTTCCAGGTCTTCTTCGAGCGGTGTGTTTCTGGAGACCATAATGAAGGTTTCGCTTATTTATGCATGCTTTTTGCAATGTTATTCACAGCCATATCAAGCCGTGTGCGTGTCGATAACGGCATTTTTCTGACAAACATGCACTTATGGTCACACAATTTCTTCGAGGGTTAACTTCGCTTTTCATGTGAACTCTGATACGTTTCGGGAAGTTCAAGCCATGAAAAGCATCGCTTACCTCTGTATGTATTCGAACCACAAACTTACCTACTACCACCTCACAAACTGGTAGCTGCTCGAAGGAGCGGCAATCCGGCTGAAAGCCAGGAGTATTGCGGTAATCGTGCTGCCATCGTCTTGAGAGGGTTAGTTTTTTCGCCAATGTTTTGGGAAAAATCCAAAACAGTACACGAAAGACTTAACAAGTAGCGGCGGCGATCGAACCTATCAATAGCACACCGCGCTAGAAGGTGATTAGAGGTGTTGATGAGTGGATGGATCCAAACTTATGCATCCTTTCTTCCTCTATCCAACACTAATTTTTAAATTTCCCCTCCCTTGTGGCTCCCTCTATGAGGTTTAGAATCTCTGGGAAAACGGTTCCACGGTGCACCTGGCGGAATATATATTCCGTTAAATACTCATCGGTATACTTGGTCCGATTCGTGCCTTCGGTTTTCAAAAATCGCTTTTAAAGTCCCAACTGGCCTTCGATCGTCTGTGTGTGAACAGAAGAGTCCGTGGGGTCAACAAAATTGAGGGAGTGATTGACCATTAAGTGGTTGAAGCCAGCGGCACTCAACCTTCTATAGGCCTTCCAGCCGTCTGTCATTACGGTAGACCCGGCGGCCACGTTTTGCACAATCAGTGGCATCAACGTCGGTGCATTCCTGCGATCCACCCTACACATGAATACTTCTTTGGTTACTCGGCATATAAGTCGGCTCACTCGTTCTCCCTCTATTATATTTCCGCTTGGTGATCACGGTTTCGTCCAATTCGACCGTCAAACCAGGCCCGCCAATCGTAGGTTTGGGGTCGAAACCCCCTGCACACTACCAAACCCCTCAGTCTTAAAACAATTTTCAGGACTGTGTTTTCCGACACTTTGGTCTCCACCACAATAAGTGGTGTGTGGACAGTTAAAAAAGCTATTAAACAATATGAAAACCGCAGTCAAGAAAAAAACTGATGTCAATGCATCTGGAAATAAACCAGTAACATTGTTATCATGAGAGGCAGATTTCCTAAAAATTTGCGGTTCAAACGAGAACCCAATTTATTGCAAAATACCTTGGGCTTCATGCGTTGGATTAGGAGCAAATTCTACGTCCCCATTGCCTGAACACGATGAGGAGAATGAGAATATGGAAGAAGAAGATGACACCGTTGACATGTTAGCATCAAACCAGCCCATAACACCTGTGACTTGTAAACGTAAGAGCGATGCGACGAAGTTGAAAAAAGATAAAAAATTGAAACTCTGCTGAAACTGAAGAGACATCCAAGTTGACTACTTGTGAGCTACTTACTTGCTTACTTATTTACTTACTTACTTACTTACTTACTTACTTAAGTGGCGCTATTGGCCTGACGAAGCTCCATACGACCGCTCACGGTCGCTCACCACAGCAGTCCAATTCCGTATCCCGACTATTCTGGCGGCTTCGTCTACGCCATCCTTCCATCTCAATTTAGGCCTACCACGCCTCCTCTGTCCTTCGGGACAGCCTAAAAGGGACTTGTGAGCTACAGCGTTTATTATTACTTGAATAAATTAAGCTAACATGACTTCAGGCTGAACGTGAACAACTCATGATAACGGAGTTGAACCTAAGAGCTGCACCACACAGAATAACGGAGTTCAATACACTTGAAAATGTTCTGCTGACGGTACTTCTTTCAACGCCCATGTCGTTGGCAACACCACTTTGGAATCCTGGATCACTAACGTATCTCAGAAAAATTTCCATCTTTTTCCGTGCAGATAATCCTCCACCCCTTACTTCACTGTTTTCATCAAGAAACTGGGAAGTGAGAAAATCTACGTTGTCGCTCTCAAACCGTAATAGTCCCTTAGATCGTTCGGGACTTACATCACGCCTTTCTCTATAACGTTTCACACCACGCAAGTTCATAAATACAGCCATCTTTCGTGTACAATTACGACTGCAAGTCTGGAGTCGGGTTGACTTGCGAATGGACGAGTATTTACTTCCTATAGAAGCATTTACTTGCGTTTGTTCACACCAAAATTCGCATTTTTCAAGATTTAACTAGCCTGTTAAGCATTTACTCGCGAGTAAGAGTAAATGCTTATTTTAATCACTTCATCTTTGGCGTTTACTTGTCATTTCATTATTTTCAAGTATTGCCAAAAAAACACATTTTTTTTCGCTATATAGCACTGGATATCCATGATAATAGTGCGGAGCTTTTAACAAAAACATTAAACATTTGCACATGGATATGATTGGTGCGTTACTCGCGTAGGTCGTACTTGTATGCGGAATTCTAATGGCTTCCCTGAATCTTAGGGGGCGTTCAGGAGCAGAGACATTTACTTTTTCTAAAAGCGCAGGAGCGTCAATTTCGTTAGTCAGTAACTTGGCTACGAATGTAGCTTGGCTAACGTTCCGTCTATGAAACAGCGGTTGTAAACCTAACAGTTTGCAACGGTCACAATAACTTATATGACTAGTAGGCCTGGACCATGGTCCATAATATAAAGCTAATTTAGTAAACCTACGCTGAATTGAGTCTAGCCTATTTATCCAAACTGTCGAATATGGCGTTCAAGTAACGGAATTAAATTCTAATATCGAGCGAACTAGCGAGGTATATAAAGCTTTATGGCACATTGGGTCCTTCAAGTCTTTCGCGTTTGTCATAATGAAGCCGAGCATACGATTTCCCTTGTCTATCACAGTTTTGTAGTGGTCATGAAATGTAAGTTTACAGTCAAGAATGGTGCCAAGGTCACGAGATGCACTTTATTGGTCTGACAATTTGACAATTTGGGCCGCTTGTCCATGTCCATCCGCCTCTAGCGGCTGATCAGCCCTACGACGTGAATCTTACATAGAAAAGATCGACATGCCGGACAAAATGCGATTCAATTTAGTTTTCCCTTCATCGACGCGTGCATTAAGGCCGATCCACACGCTCCGTTTTGCACTCCGTTTTAAGTTTGCGTAACCAGGTAATGATCAGAATCGACAAATGAGTCAGACAAATCAGAATAAGTTCCGACGTTTTACAGACTCCATTGGTGGCGTCGATTCATCAACACGTGGTCCATCTGGTTGGAAGTGGCTCCATTTGGGGACACCTTCGTGACTTTGTGAATGTCGCTTCGCGCAAATTTGGTACTTCCAACGACCAGATTGCCCGCTTCTGCGAGATGGACCAATTTACTACCGTTTTCGTTGTCTTCACTGTGCTCGTGAAGACTGTGAGTTGCGATGTACTGGCGGTACATCGGCTCCCTACCGATTTTTGCATTGAAGAAGGATGATTTTGAGGTCATGGGGCAACTCTCATAGGGTTTCACCAGGCGGCCGTAGAACAGGTCCTTCTCCTCTTCATCTTTGTGTTCGGTATGGGCATGAACGTTGATGAGGCTTATATTGTAAAAGTTGCCTCGCATGCGCAGGTAGCATAGCTTTTCGTTTATAGCCTTGAAACCAATGACTGCGGACTTCGCGCGTTGACCTACGGCGAAGCCCGTTCCGAGCATGTGGTGGTGGTCGTGGCAGCTATAATGGATGTCGTAGCTGCTGCCACGTCTGTTCTGTACACCACTTCCTAGCCAGCTTATCCCTTGTAGTGCGACGAGGTCCATGTTTAGCTTTGGCCAGTTTGTCATCTAGTTGTTTCAAGGCTCCTGTTCTATACAGAGTGCCATGCGCCCATTTAAAGCGTTTTGAAGGTACGTTGCAGAGGCCCCCCTTACCGCTGAATCCATTTTGTTTTTGCTTCTTCTTTCTGTATTCTGTGATTCTGGGGCCGGGTGACTGGCCCTGCGACCTAGTGGCAGCTTTGGTTGCGCTTGGCGTTCAAGCAGCCTGGGGATTTAGACTGCTCACCCCCTCTTCTGCCTTGGCCATGCATCCCCATCCCCTCCAAGGGGTTGGGATTGGATCCGTTCCAAGCTCAGATCAGCGGGACTACATGTTCCGGTCTGTATGACTAGAACATACCAGAATAGAAGTTGGGTAGGAGAGCCTATGTAGCTTTCTGGAGGCGTCGGATCCTACCCCATTCACAGACCTACACATCTTATTGCAAGAGTTAACATCAGCACACATGATCTTATAGCATGCAAATGCACATTTACCTCATTTTCCACTTCTTTAAAATCGACTATGAAAAAGAGAAGTGAACTGCAAAACAAACAAAAGCCTAGTGTTTATTCAAAGGCAGGTTCAAGAAGTGGTCCGGGAGCATACAACGAAGTTGAATCATCCCTTATTCCCGATCTTCTTCGAGTCAATAGCCCAGGCACTTCTAGCCCCCTTTAGCCCAGGCACTTCTAGTGGACGACTTCAGCTTTGGACGCTTTGCCATCTAACCAATAGCTAAGGGCATGTGCTCAGGTAAGGCATGCTGGGCAAATTTAAATTAACTTCAACTGGACATTAAAACCCTCCTTCAAGCCCTTTCTGGGGAAAGACGACACATCATCAGTTGAACTTGTTCTTAGGTAATGTGCCTAGTATATGAGATGCAGTGCGAGTGTCTGCGTATGTGTGCGTGTTAGAAACGCTCAATTTTTCTAACGTCAGATGGGCTACTTTACACTACACTGTTGTGCATTGAAATACTGAAGTAGTCGGAGGTGCAAAACATGTGAACGTTAATTGCCTGTCTTGTAAATTTTCATTTTAGGAAAAACAATCGCATTGGATATATGGAGGGATTGATAATTGGATATATGGAGGAAACGATAATAAGATTCCTCGTTGGAAGTCAGGACTTAACTTAAAAGTTTGAGCTCGCGCTCTCTTTTTATAGCTACCCCACTGCAAGAAATGACTGATTAAATGACTGATTAAATGACTGATTATGACTAGTCTTATTCAGTCAAAACGTGAGCGATTTTGAGTGACCCTCCCCTGAATTGAGTGCTTCCCCTTTTCAGTCCACTCTCGCCTCTCCTCTCTCCCTCCCCCTATTCGTTTGTATCCATGTCATCATGTCTCGATTCAATTCAACAAGCACTGCTTCCTTCCATTTCAATACTTTTATTTTCCTTGTTTGCTTGGTTAATACACTTCTAAATTATACACTATCTGGAAAGGGAAGAAAAGATAAGCAACCACATTTCATTAGTACCTTTGACTGAACAATTACATTTGCACTACAGTTACCCTGATTGCTGGACCATAAGGTGTTGCTGGAGGTATTTCGTTGCTTAACTGGACTGATTTTTAAGAACACTTAACTGTATAAGGAATCCAACTTACCAATTGTGGTTTGATGGTTGATTTTTTACCCTGCATTTCGAATAAACACACATTTTGCTCATTTTTTCGGCACACCATAGCTTTCACATAAAATAATGCAACGCTGCCCGTGTAACCGGGCAAATAAGCTAGTTAGTTTTAAAATTGAAGTCGGTAAGAGCCATTCTGCCTGGCCACTCGCTCCATAGGAAGCGTTCTTTCTATTGAGAGACATGGAGTGGGGAATAGGAGAGGAACCGCGTCGCGCGGACATCAATTGCTAAAAGGAACGTGGATTATTATACAGCCGAGACTGAATACGTAGAACATGTCCCTGGTATCGGGGCGATTGTAACCTCTGTAGGCATAGACTGTGAGCTTAAAAAAATGCCTCCAAAAAGGAGAGCGATACCGACCATACGAAGTGCACGTCTCATATCTGCCTTCAACGCCCTGAGATCCCGGTTTTACCACACGGCATGGGGAACAGGGCGAGCAGAAGGACAACATAAAGGAACATTGAACATAAAATACTAATAAACTTAACGGTATACGCATTGTACGAATCTTCCCTGTCGAGTAACGACCAATTCCAAAAAATCCAGATTATGGAATTAGTTTCGCTAGCTTAGCATGACCCATTTTTTACAGTTAAGCCTACCCGAATGCATTTCCCTGACTCGACTCGATCAAGCTGACAGTTAAGGGAGTTAGTAACCCCAAAGTTCCTGTACGCCATACCGTCTCCACCCCCCCCCCACCCCCCCCTCCCCTCCCTCCCTCCCTCCCTCCCTCTTGTGAGGGGCACACAAGGGTTAGGCTGTGCCCTAAAGCTCTCCGCTCCTCCGCTCCTGTGTATTTAAAGCTTCAGCTAATACCCCGACGTGATAGCCTCGATGATTGCCGCCTCATGTGCTGCTGTCATGGGACTGCGGCTTGACGAGTCATTTAGGCCGTCGACAGATCTTCTGTGTTGAGTGCTTGTACTCATGCGGCCAACGACGACTGTACTCAGCGTTGCGCTCGTTTCTTGCTTGGGTACGTGGAGACACTGGAGAAGCGGGAGGCATATTACGGAGCCTTTCCTCCCTTCTTTCAGCATTTCTGCGTCTCCTCGCTGCGTGCGTTGCGCCGATCGTTCCTGGCGCGGCGTACTGCCTCTCTTTGATCGCGGTGTCTATTGCAGCGCTGGGCTGGGAAGCGGCCGCTCTGTTGGCTCGCTCCTCATTCCATTGCTGCTGCAGATAGCTGGTGATCTGCTTCGCGGCCTCAGAAATCCTGCTCCAATCCTCAGGTCCACGGAGGAAGTATTGATGGCCGCTAGACCCGGATCCCCTTGGCATGCTCGACTGTCTCGTCCTCGCCCGGGCACTCGGGGTATTCCGAGGAAGGGGCAAATCCCATACGGTGCAGATACTGTTTGAAAAATCCGTGTCCGTACAGTACCTGGCACAGATGAAAGTTTACGTCTCCATGCTTCCGTGTCTGCCATCTCTGGATGTCTGGTAGCACTCGGCGGGTCCACCGCGTAAACCGTGTCCTACGGCACCTAGGACACATGCGACACCTTAGCGGAAGAACCTCACCACCGAAACCAAATGCATGATTAGGTGACCCAAATAGCATCGCGCAAGATGCATTCCGTAGAATCAAAGAGGAAACCATTTTTAGTTAAATAAACAATTGAATCACCAGTACACCAACACCGAACTAACCAATCAGAAGTCAACCCGATGTCAACTAACCTAACTTTACCAACCAAGTTGTTTATACTACTGCGTCCGAAAAATAAAGTGACTAAGCGTCCTTTAGTTCCGCCGTCGCTGCGGTTTCTATATCCTCGACAGTGTCAAAACAGTGTCCCCGAAGCGGCCGTTTTAGCTTGTTGAACAGCCAGAAGTCGGCTGGTGCCAAATCTGGCGAATACGCCGGTTGCAGAACAATATGGGTGCCAGTTGTTGCGAAAAACTGACTCAAAATGATGGCCATAAGGGAGGGCGCATTATCGTGGAGCAAAAACCAACCCCAAAACACCTTTCAAGATGGTGCTAACCGAGGCTTTGGAAATCCCAAAACTTTCCAAAAGGTCTCGTATCGTCAACCGACGATTGTTGACCACCAAATCCTTCATATGGACGACGTGGGCGTCGGTCGAAATGGATGGTCTCCGCGGGTGGTCCTCCTCTTCGACCTTCTCACGGCCATTCGTGAAATCACTGTATCATTTGTACACATTTTTCTTCGACATAGATTCTTCCCCGAAGGCTTTTTGTAACATCCGCAATGTTTCCGCATCGTTTATTTCATTGCGCAAACAAAATTTGATACATGGGCGCTGCTCCACAAACTTGGACATGGTCAATATGGACAAACACACTTGGCGCTGCTCCGAAAACAAATTGTCACTCCTAGTGTGACTTGAAACGTGGCAGATCTGTCACAAAATGCATGTTGACAAAGGAAAAATAATAAAAACAAGGGCCTTTTTTTGGCGCGCGAAATTTGACATCCAATATCACCTTACTTTTCGGACACAGTAGCATTCTTCTCTTATAGTTGTCCATTACCATGGTGCTTTTTTTTCGATGCCCTTGGCTCTTCCTTTTCATTCAAGATTTCATTTCATTCATTCATAATTTCTATAAAAGAATTGCTTTTGATTGGGCAGCTGTGTGTTTTGTAAAGAATGATGCCCGTTTTATTCATAGCACAAATTATCGATATGTTTCTAGTCCCCAGTTGCGGAGCGACTATTGTTGCCGGTGCTCCGATTTTCGACCTTCCCTTGGATGTCCTCATGCTAACATTGAATCTTACCTCATTTGCAGTTTCACGAGCTATCGTATATCGTAAAACAATGTTGCGTATGATTTACGCTCTACTATTGTCTATATTGAGGCGCTATACCAATTTGCGCACTATAATGTCCGTGCGTCCCGTGGGAGGTCCGCGATAACCGAGCGGTAGCGCCGGTTAGAAACTCGTCTCATGACCTAGACGGCATGGGTTCGAATCCCATCCGAAACCTCCCCTGTATAAGGGAAAAAAGTCTTGTAAGCCCTTCATTAAGCAGGCATGCCGAAAGAGGTCGTTACGCCAAGAAGAAGAAGAAGAATGTCCGTGCGTGTCTGACCAAATCACTGGAAACAAATTATATATCTAAATACATTTATCAGAGTACTTGCCACAAAAGCTTGCACCCGTTTAATATTGAAGTACATTATTGTTCGCATCCTATCGCTTTCTTGAACGTTAAATATTTTCTGACCGCTACCACCAACCCTCAACACCTCCTTGGAATAAGAGCAAATTCTAACACGAGTTCCACATTGAAAGATCGCGTAACGCGGCAAAAGTAGCTCAATTTCTACAGAACAATCGCGCCAGAGCCAGCGCGATACGGGTAGGAGAATAGGGGCAATATGTACTCCATTGGGGCTCAAATTCGCCTAATAAATTTTGTTGAATTTTGACATAGTAATGCATGAAATTAGTGCAGTTACGTATTTTATGCACCCTAAGTTAATTTGGCGCATCTACATTATAAATTCACTGAGAAAACACGCTAAAACAGACGACGACAAAATGGTGTGATGTCGAAGGGTACATTATGCCCCTCGCATATTGCTTATATCTTGTCCCGTCATCTCCTGTTTGTCAAAGTACAGTTTGTTTACATTTTGAATCAGTTTATTTATGTTGTTGGAGCAAGCAGTTGGAACCTCAGCAAGTAGTTGGAACCGACGCTGCTGGAGCAAATGACACTGACGTGCAGAAAATTGAGCTAACGCGAGATCGCCACATATCGCCAGTTTCGCTGTTTCTACACTAGGAAAACCTAGCGCGATTTGTGCGACATTTTTTTGTGATGGAGTTCGGCCGCCGGTCGCGCTCCACGGCGCGAGGTCGCGTTACGCGATCTTTCAATGTGGATTGTTATAAGTTTTTCTTATTAAATGAAGTGAGTATGCGCGTGCGAGTGTAATTTAAATACACAACGGCTTTTATCGTTTAGGCATAACCATGAATTTCGAGGATCCATTGCTGACGTGCAATCTATTTGACTATGCATTTGATATACGATTTGACCGAACTTTTCTGAAATGAAACTCAGTTGATAAAATATATTTATCTTTAAAGAACAACACCATCACTTACTTCTGAGGTTCCAACTGCTTGCTCCAACAACGTAAACAAACTGATTCAAAATGTAAACAAACTGCACTTTGACAAGCAGGAGATGACGGGGCAAGATATAAGCAATATGCGAGGGGCATAATGTACCCTTCGACATCACACCATTTTGTCGTCGTCTGTTTTAGCGTGTTTTCTCAGTGAATTTATAATGTAGATGCGCCAAATTAACTAAGGGTGCATAAAATACGTAACTGCACTAATTTCATGCATTACTATGTCAAAATTCAACAAAATTTATTAGGCGAATTTGAGCCCCAATGGAGTACATATTGCCCCTATTCTCCTACCCGTATCGCGCTGGCTCTGGCGCGATTGTTCTGTAGAAATTGAGCTACTTTTGTCGCGTTACGCGACCTTTCAGTGTGGAACTCGTGTATGGAGTTCGGCCGCCGGTCGCGCTCCACGGCGCGAGGTCGCGTTACGCGATCTTTCAATGTGGAACTCGTGTTAGAACCTGGTACTGACCCGCTAGAGAGCCAGAATTCTAAGCTATTTTGAGTTGTCATTTTGAAAGTGTGTGCGTGAACAGCTCGGTTTTTGCATTATGTGCGTGACGAGTGGCGATACCCCTAGCGTAGTGATGTGTGTGTCATTAAATGCAGCCGTGTGTGTAAGTAAATATGGTGTAATTTTTTGATGATAGTCCCTCCACTTACCCCTGAGAAGGACGAAAGTATCTTAAGATATTTCAGTGTAAATTATCAAACGAGAGGTGGTGTTGGGGCATTATTCTCCAGAAAATTCGCATCCAACTCTGCTCCATTCGCACAACGGTCGCCATCAATTGCACAAAGAGGTACATCATAGATTTCCCATCTAGCAAAAGGGGACCACTTTCCGGAGTAGGACAGTTATTTTCGCACTGTTTTAGTTTACTCCAACAGTTATCATTGGTTGATAATGTGGTGAAACCTGTCAATACTACTTAAGGAACCTGATCACCTCGACAGGTAAATCGCCGAGTCCTCCAAGGTTAACGAGGCACCACTTTCCGGGGTATAAAAGGGTATTTTTGCTCTGTTTGTAGTCAACACCGCCAGTTACCAATTGGTTGATAATGTGGTGCCGCTATCAAGACCATAAACGGACCAATTACTGAGAGATGTAGATGCTATTAGTCCTTTT
>KE525324.1:865123-882279 GCA_000441895.2 Anopheles sinensis
TATTTGCAATTGCTGAACATAACCAAAGTGGTGCTATTTTACTTCCATGCTTTATAGTGAATTATTTGACTTAAACGTTAATAGACCAAAATAATACGATGGTAACCCACAGAAAACTTGTAAAAGTGATTAAGCTAACGTTCCAAACTGGAAAAAGCTCAAAATTTATGGACATTTAAAAGATATCGGCAAAACACAGGGTGGTGCTATTCTTGTTTCCTCGGGTGTACATGTTCATACAATACACCCGCACCAAAAATGTTGTTTGTTGTATTGCTACCTAATGATCCTAAATACAAATGAAAAATATCATCGCACAGGTGCGTCAATTTTTACTCGCGTTATATACGCTGCTAAGGAGCAAGTGAAACTGTTTTTACTAATGTTGTGACAAATGAATCTTTAGGCGAGAATCATTCATATGAATCTTTCATCTAAGATTCATTCAGATTGATTGATGAATCTTTAGAGATTCGAATCTATCAACATGCTTGAATCTTTCGAAACTTTAATGAATCTTCATGAATCTTTCATGGATCTTGACTAATCGTTCCTTGCCGTGGATCATGCGACCAAAAAATAAAGGGGGACTTCTCCCATTTTTTGTATGGGCCAAATTTGAGATGAGACAAAATTAGGAGTTCACATGCAAGGTTTATCAAGTGGGAACGTAGACGTTCCTGTACTTTGGACGGACGGCTCAGTGTGGTGGCGTATGTTACTGCTAGTTCCTGATGTTTTGTTCCTGACGTCCGATCGTTGTGAGTCTCGGAGAGGAACAACATCAATCTTCTGAGACTTTCAGAACCGTCGTCGACAAAATTTTGATTGTTTTGGTGAGCTATCGAACCCACGAGGCGACCATATTTTAGTTCATTCTAGCGGGGAAATACTTTTTTCGCGAGTAGAATGCGTTTTTCATAAGAAATTGGAAGAGGGGCTTTATGCCTCGGGAGTGTGCGTATTACCCAATGAATTAACGGTAAGTAGCTTGCAACGGGCCTCGTAGGAGGGAAAGCAATATAGTGTCCATACTAATTTACGGAAAACGAATTATCAAAGATTGCTTTTGGACAGATTCAGTCAAATTTTGACGGGAGGGTGTGTACGGTGGCCAAACAATACTGCCGTATTCATGAATGGATCTGACATAAGCGTCGTCTAGCCTTTCCTATTATATAGTTATATAGTCATATAGAGTCTATAATGACCCTCCAGTATTTTACATTCTCGCACCTCCCTACTTACCTGCTATCCTAAATTAATCAAAATTGTTGGGCTGTTGCTTCCTGAAATAGCTCGATTTCATTCACTTCTTTGTAGAAAGAGTTTCACATCATCAGCATACATGAGAATTCGTATAGAATTTGTTGATTTCTTCCTGATATAGCTCGATATCATTAACTTCTTTGTAGAAAGAGTTTCACATCATCAACATACAGTAAATCCAAAAAGTATTCGTCCAGACGAGTATTTCTTGGAAAACCCATATTTTGGAGTTTGCTGATATCATTCACGTTTGCTAGTGAAACTAAAAATACAGGCGATAATGGCACAATATTACAAATATGCATTTATTATTCGCGCTAAAAGTATTCGTCTACTTCGGATTGACGTTCTATTGACAAAAAGAGTGAAGTGTCCAGATTTATTATTTTTTGTCGGGTATCCTTTGATTCAATGACACTTTTTAGCCTTCGTGACATTGAATTGACCAACTTTGCAGTAACGGTAGGTGTTATTTTGTCCCATTCTTCTTTTAACGCGTGTTTCAACTCTTCCTTGTTAGAGATTGGCCGTTGACGGATAGGATCATCTAGGATTCCATAGATGCTCTATTGCAGGGGTCGGCAAAGTCCGGCCCGCGCACGATGGGGTGAAGCCGGGATAAAATTCAAAATTTCTTCTTCTTTGGATTTGAACAAAATGATATATTTTTTCTCAAACTAAAAGATAAAACTAAGAAATGACCAAAATATAAGAGCTCTCGTTTATCCAGGTTCTGAGAAATAAACCGTCAAAGTCAACATTCGTGAAAATATTTGGTGAAAAATAGAATAAATAGCTTCAACTTAGATGGCTTGTAACTCCTTTAAAAATGATAGGAATTCATCTCTAAGCACAGTTTTGGAAAGGTATTTTATTATGCTTTAAGTATATTGGAAGTTTGAGTGAATTGATGATAAGTGTTTTGAAATATTACGCCATCTTTCGTAAAACTCTTAGAAAATTTATTTATTTCATTTTATTTATTTAAATATTTACTTTTCGTTTTCAACCTTATGCTATTGCTAAAGATTGCAAAAGATTGTAATATGATGCATACCAACTTAAAGCCTAGTATCTTTTGTAACAACAAATCATCATTTCATCTGCGCATATGCGCGCACTTAGCTTTTTTCGTTCTTTATATATGATGCATATAGATCATTACCTACCAGGCGCCTCCATCATGCCATATGCAATAATATCGTATGTGGTTGGAAATATTTGAAATTCTCATTTAATGAAAAATTGTCCATGATGGTATTGTGAAATTGAGATGTAGGGTATTGTTCAACATCCGGTGAATGGGAAAAGGGATTCCTTCAATGCAAAGAATGATATTTTAATGCTAGGCTTGCTTGAAATTTAGCAGGTTGCTATTGCTGGTTTATGTGCCCACAAAGCGCTCTTTTTATACCCAAAATTGATTCCTGAGGATAATGTACTATGCAGCTTGTTCCTTTTGTACCCTATTTGATGAACGCCACAAATTATGGGAAGATACGTAAAAGCAGTGAAACAACCACTTGGCGTAAAATGGTACAGTACCTTCTACAATGAATGAATTCGTCTGTAAATGTCCGAGTGGCAAGTACTTATGTCTTTTGGAGGTCTTAGCAATACCTAAAAATTAGCCAATGACCATGAATACTGACCACGCGGTACAAGATAGGGAATTGTCGTAGAACAATTTTTAGTACATATCAACATATATTTTTATAACATATCAAGACAAGTATTTCACTATATGGGGCCTAACTACAAAGGGGGCTGTATGGGTGTTCGATGGTTTGCACTACAAAGTTCAAAAACAGTACAGAACCTTGTACCGCGACAAACTACCGTTGCAGATGTTCGTTCGATAATCTTATGAGTGTTTTGGAAAGGTCTTCGCAAGACCTAACTAAGGGTGGAATAACAAAAGCGCTCTCTTTAACACGTTGACTGCCATGGCTATCATTTTTGATAGCCAGCTGTCATTAGTTCTGAAAAGTTTTTGGCTCATTAACACGTTGAGTACCAAGCATTTTTAGTACAGATTTTTAGTACAATCATTTTTGACGAAATTAGTATATCAAATTTATTAAACCATCGATTTTCTGAAACTTAGCAAAAACTAGGGGGTGCCCATGGCGCAGCGGTAGCGCAAGAAAACACCACGCCATAGGTGTGGGATCGAATCCCGAGTCTGGCACCCCCCGGTATTACGAACGGCTGACCACCGATCTAATAATATACCGTCTATCGGTCACAGTAACTCTCTACGGAGAGAGGCCTTGTCCCACTTGGGGATGTTGAGCCACATAAGAAGAAGAAGAAGCAAAAACTAGGCTGCCCAAAGGGTACTTTTCAGCTATTTTTATAGTCTACTACTACATAAGTGCAAAGAGCTGATGGGCATTGTTGCCGTCACCCATTTTTGGGCGACGTGGCACGGAACGTGTTAACATATGAAAATGCAACATGAAAATTAAAAAAATATTGATAAATAATTCTCTGGGAAGGTTAGTCTTTTGCCTGGATGTCGAAAACCAACTGCTTAAAAAAAATTATAAACAATTAAATCGACAAAGATTGTTCTAAAAAAGTGTGCTAAAACTACTTGGCATTCAACGTGTTAAAGGGCAAGAGCTTATGAAGTGCACAAGGCAACATACATACACAACATAGCCTTAAATGGGCCAAATACTAAGAACATTGTTCAGGTGATACAAGATAGGGCATTGTCGTAGAACAACTATAAGTTGAGCATTTCAAGACAAACATTTTATTATATGGGGTCAAAACGCTATCTGGTCTCGAAATGAGCTGTAATGGTGTTCCATGGTTTGCATCCCAAAGTGATACAAACACGGTAAGAAACAATCTACGACGAATAATTTCGGCTATTCATGGCCGATCGATGAGTTTGTGGCAGTTTTAAAAAGTTTGTACCAAGACCTAACTGACATTGAAAAACGAAATAGTTAACACTTTGTTGACGGGAGCTTGTTTTCCAAAAGTTGCTGCTGTCGCCGCGGTCAGTCGCGATTGCGTTTGCCGCGTTGTCTAAGTATGCGTGCATCGATTTACGTTATGCTTTTACCCACCGTTTTCGCTTACTGTTTGTTCTTCTTTGGTTTAATTTTCTTTGGGTACATAGCATGTGCTAAAACAGGCCTAAAAATGGGTCATAAAGCGATGAAATGAGTTAAAAACGAGTAAAAAGTATCAGTCAGTGTACCGTAAATGAAAAGATTGTTTAATTTTTGTTGTCATGCTTACATTTTATTCATTACTAGCTTGAAGACCCGGCGTTGCTCGAGGTGATTGTTGATTGATTGATAGATATAAAAAGTATATCAATATCAATATATCCATTAGTATAATCTTGAGCGCCATTAGTATAGATCTTGTCAACTTTATAAAACTTTAACACAATTAACACAATAACAGAAAACTCCGGACCTTGACCGATTGAGTGATTTGTTCAGATCGTCTCAAACAATACATCAATAGTGTCAATCGTTTCAAAGTGTCAACATGTCATACATACATGTTTATACATGTTTCGATGGTCATAGATGCAACGTAATATCGATAGCTATACCATTGTTTACTTCTATGGAGCAGTGCTTAGAAATAGGACGATTGGTAGAGAGGAGGAATGCAAAACCAGTGGTTGGGGGTTCAATTTTTATTTTGTCAAAAAAATTTTAAGTGACTTTTTATCGAAAAGTCCTAACTTTTTGAGATCTAACACTTTGCCGAAGACGCTATCTCGCAACCAAAACTCCGACTCGATAAATTTTACAAGTAATTTGGCGGTCTTAGAAAGTACCAAAAATCATCTTTGTGCGTAATTTTCGGAGGGAAGGAGTCGTATCAGGACCCATGTTGTTTGGACAAAAAGTCTTATCTCGAGGAGATCTTTCGATTAAGACAAAAAAAAAGTTTGGGCTCGGTCGGGATTCGACCAGCGTAGTGCTCATATGTTGATTTCGTAACCAGCTTTCAGAGGCATATGTACCTACTATTTCCCATGCCAACCAACACTTACATATGGTGCAGTGGTAGAGGTGCTGCGTTCCGATGTCGGAAGTTCGATGTTCGAATCCCGATCGGGAAAATTTCTTTTATTCAGCAATTGAGTATTTTCTTCAAAATCGTACTTTACGATCATTCAAATAACGATATTTCCTCGCATTTTTCAACTTGTACTATGGTTCCTCGGCAAGACTACGGCTTCGCACTTGGTAAACCCGTGTTCGAGTCCCGTTTCCACTTAGAGTCAATTTGAAAAAAGTGCATGCTTCTCGTGCTCTTCAAATAGCAGGGTTTATTGCCTATTATAAAAGTTTAAGATTAAGATTATGATATTTCTGTAAGCATTCAATGGCGTGTAATGGCACGTTGCAACCTTTACAAATGTAACGTGTCTCTTTGTGCATCCCGTTTGGCTTACAAACCATGCATTTCCTAGTTGGATATTTCTTTGTCGTTTCAATTTTTTTTCCAGCACATGACTTTCTACGTTCATTGATTGGTCCGGTTGAAGCATTTGCTGCATCGACAAAACGTTCGACTTATTCGGTTCATTCGAAGATATCCAGTCCTTTGCTACTTCAATTAGAAAGTTCTTGTAGCGCATTTTTTTCTTAGCATCGCTATGCGAACAATAAACTACAAACGCATTGAATATAGCACAGTTGATCAAAAATAATGCAGTTTTTCTGTACCGTTTTAAAGTTTTTCTGAAAATATGACTGTTGGCCAGGTATTGATCAGTACGATCTACTCCCGCCATATATTTATTGTACTCCAACACACATGATGGTTTGGCAATCGTTTTTGACATGATTTTTTTTTAATTGCTTGTTATATCCATCGACGCATCGTGAATTGTTGATACCATGCGGACTAATCTATTCTCTTTCCACGTTAGTAAAAAAATAGGTCCTTTCCTTACAAAGGCAATTTCTCCTTTTGGAGTGTTTCAGACTTTTCTTTTAGCATCTTTGGTAAGCCACGATTCTCCCGAATGGTGCCACAAACAAGCGTTTTATTTTTATACAGCATTTTTGTCGTGGCAACACTGTTGTAACAGTTATCTTGATAAATATGGGGCCAGTGTCCGAAATATGGCTCAATTACAAATGTCACTGTTTCAATTATTTTTTTCCGCCGCCTGAATATATTTCCATATTTAGAATATACCCAGTGTCGCTTTCACTCAGCATTCTTACCAAAACTCCAGACTTTGTAATTTTGGCGGGATTGTAGGTTCTGAAGCTAAGTCTTCCTCTCCAGGGAACAATTGCTTCATCTAGTGATAATTGTTGTTTTGGTGCATATATTGATTGGATCTTATTTTGCAACAACGGTCTTATTTTGCATAGTTTGTCTCTAGACCCAACATTTTCATTATTATTTGAAATATGAAAGAACCGGAGGATTTGCTCAAATCTGTTTCGGGTCATGGTGCGTGGAAATATAGGTGTTTCAATCGCAGGTTCCGTAGACCAATAGTCTCTCCAGTGTGATTTTTTTATTTGCTCCATCAGCAGCAACAATCCGAGGAATTTTTTCATGTCGTTTTTGGTGACATCTTCGAATGCGGGGCTGTTAGGAGGATTTTTATAAGTTGCCGATTTTTGTTGTTGATATATGTTCGTTTGCGTAGCAAGTTTTGGTAGTGTGTTTTCCTCACTCCACTCTTCTTCCTCACTGTCACTTATCAATATTTTTTTTGATAGATTGGTTGGTCGTATATCATTTTCCTCCTCTGAATCATTAGAAAAATATGGATTCATCTCAACACGCTCGTCGCTTTGTCGTCCAGCCATTGCAAACAATTAGGTTGCACTAAAAAATTATCCACGATCATTATCGCAGGTGTTGGCATGAGCATTATACAAAAAAAAGAATAGAAAAATAAAACCGATATGAATCGGTAACGAACGAGCGATCATAACGGTAACGACGAATCGAACGAAGAAAGGAAATGTATAATAACGCAAAGGTATGCGTGCATCGGTGCGCTACGAAAATGTCCGTCTGCTTGGCGTTATCGTGCAGTGAAAATACGACGAAGATCTTCGTCCCCCGTCAACAAGGTGTTAACATGAAAGACCAAAAATCTATGGAGTGCACTAGAGGTGAATTTGCACCCAAATTACGTGTTACCTTGATACGGATCCTTAGGACAGGAAGTAGCAGAGGGTAGAAATAAGGTATATAGAAAGGATATAATAGAACATGCGCATGAAATGTCACGAGAATTCAACATAAGGGACATTTTTATGAGAGTATTTCATTCGTCGGATGAATACATTTCACTATTATCTATATAATAAGTGTTAAATTCCATTAAATTCCATACCCAGGCGCAGCATATTCATGTTTTTAGATTACAATAATACAAATAGCAACAGTCCCTTGCCAATTCAAAACCAAGAAAATGTTGGAACAAGTTCAGAATATTCAGATACTAGCTCTTCGTTAAGAGATGTTATGTCCGCGTTAGACGCTTTAGATATCAATTATAGTCAGATGACAATATTTTTAATGAAAGTTTATGGTAAATATCGTTTGTCTTATATAAAACTAAATCAATATTGTTTAACACGTTGACTGCCGCATCAGCCACATAGTGGCTGACGGGCATTTTAGAACAATCACGAAACTCACTCGTATTGCACTAATATAGAGGTACGTTGTATTATTTGTTTAAAATAAGCCATAAGAAAGCTTAATCAGGTTTATTTTTAATCATCTGG
Organism: Anopheles sinensis; assembly: GCA_000441895.2. Taxonomy (NCBI): domain Eukaryota; kingdom Metazoa; phylum Arthropoda; class Insecta; order Diptera; family Culicidae; genus Anopheles; species Anopheles sinensis. The sequence continues at coordinate 873,148 of KE525324.1, forward strand.
CCCTTTTTAGGAAATGTATGCCGACCCCTGCTCTATTGGGTTAATATTACGACTTTATGTGGGCGAATGGAGTTGTTTTGGGCAATATAAAGTAGCCACAACTTGGTATTTAAGGCTGTGTGTTTAGGATCATTATCCTGTTGGAATATGTATCCATCTTGTAGGCCTAATTTCTCAGCACTTTTTTCAAATTGTCTTTCTATTAGGTGCGCAAATAAAAAACGGCCGTTTTTTCATAAGTTTATTTTTACTCGTGGCATTTTTATTTGTGGAAATAGGGTCAATCAAAGTATTGGCCATTATTATTTAACACTTTCTTCCACCTTTCGGGTAATTCGCGGATTCCTTTTCTGAAAAATGATTCGTTTTTCGACGCAATCCAGGTTTCCAACCAATTCTGGATCTCTTCATAGGAGAAGAATTGCTGGTTAGCCAATCCATGTGCCATGGATCGGAACAGATGGAAATCCGATGGTGCCAGATCCGGTGAATACGGCGGGTGCGGTAAAACATCCCATTTGATGGTATTGAGGTAGTTTTTTACAGGTTGCGCAACATGTGGCCGAGCATTGTCATGCAGCAGAATAACTTTGTCGTGGCGTGATGAGTATTCTGATCGTTTTTCACGCAGTGCTTGGCTTAAACTCATCAATTGCTTCCGGTAGCGTTCAGCAGTGATTGTTTCTCCCGGTTTAAGAAGTTCGTAGTAGATGACACCGAGCTGGTCCCACCAAATACTCAGCATAACTTTCGAGCTATGGATGTTCGGCCGAGCTGATGATGTTGGGGTATGACCGGGGGATCCCCATGATTTCTTGCGCTTGGGATTGCTGAACAAAATCCACTTCTCGTCTCCCGTCACGATTCTGTGCAGGAACCCCTTTCTGTTGTGCCGCTGGACCAGCAGTTCACACATGACGAGTCTGCGTTCGATGTCCCGCGGCTTCAACTCGTGTGGTATCCATTTGCCCTCCTTCTGTATCATGCCTAACGCCTTCAGCCGTGATGATATGGCCTGACGAGTTACACCAAGCACGGCTGCAAGCTCTTCTTGCGTTTGACAGTGATTTTCCTCCAGTAAAGCCGTCAATTCTTCGTCTGCGAACGTTTTGGGCCTTCCTTCACGTTGAGTATCCTCCACGGCGAAATCACCGCTTCGAAAGCGTCGAAACCAATCCCGACACCTTGTTTCGCTTAAAGCAGCATCGCCGTAAACATTCGAAAGCTCTCGATGCGCTTCGGCTGCCGTTTTCTTCGCCCGAAACAAAAAGAGCAACACCTCCCGCATATGGCGCTTTTCCGGCACAAAATCAGACATTTTCAACAACCAGTAACTTTTACCCGCGCGAAATAATCACTAATCTGTTTACACAGTTTGATAATGTCATTCCCGAGCTTGGTTTATGACGTTTGTAAACATCAAAATCGCGCCACTAGTCCACAGTGGTCCCATCGATTTCAAAACGGCCGTTACTTATTTGCGGACCTAATATATTCAATATTTGTACATTTTGTGGTCTATCACCCCTTCAATGAAGTGCAACTGCCCCACTCCTGCTGCACTCATGCACTCCCACATCATGACGGAACCACCACCATATTTCACTGTTGGAACAAGATTCTTTGTTTCCATTTCAGTATTGCGTTTCCGCCAAACCATGCGCCGACCATCTGATCCACATATGTTATACTTGCTTTCATCCGAAATTATAACACGATTCCAAAAGTCTTCTTGCTTCATTTGACATTCTTTGGCAAAATCTAGACTTTGCCTTACGGTTGGATAAATTCACCCAAAATTTGTTTTCGACCGATTCGTCCTTCTTGAGAGAATTCCGTATCGTGTTGCTGCATACCTTTGTTCCTCTTCTCTCTAACTCACTTGCCAACACGAGTGCACTGGTTTTTGGTTTTTGTTTAATTGTTCGGATTAAAAAGCACTAGTCGTATACAGTCAAAGCTCGTGGACGACCTTTTCGTTGCTTATTTTCGAATGTTTTTGTATTGGAAAATCGATCAATTACCGATTGAACTGTAGACCGGGAAAATCGATCAATAACCGAGAACTGTAGACCACAAGTATTGCGATCTCGTAAGATGACATGCATAGATTATGCAGTCGTTCGATTAGTTTTCGCAGTTCAGGGGTTGTCTCAGAACACTTTCGACCCATTAGGGCCTATTATCAAACTCGATCGATCGACTAGTCGAACGGAAACCGTCAACTCGAACGTTCGACAAAATTGTATTATGGTCACTCGTTCGAGTCGATGAAAGTTTCGTCGATTTTTTTCCAAGCGTAACTGCCAAACTGGTACGAAACGATTGCTGCGTTTTGTACACAATGGAAAATCTGTGAAGAGTTGGCAATTTCTATTTCTTAAATTTTTAAACAAAATGATGCCTGCGTATCATGTAAACGCTTTATTTTGCTTTAAATGGGTTTTATGTATTAGAATTTATTATTGGAACACCTGTACGGTCTCTTCAATTAAACTTTTTGGCACTTTCCGCAGCACTAGACTTGCGGGTAAAAATGTGTCGATTTCGAGTTACCGTTCGAGAACCGTCATGCAATTTTTCTACAGATTACTTTGATCGACAAAATCGTTCTCGAACGGGAGCCGAACGGAAACTCGAAGATGAGGCATAATGCGAATGTGACGTTTGCGACGGAAATTGTCGGTCGTTCGAGTTTGATAATAGGCCCTATTATGTCCATAAACTGGACATTCTTAGCTACCTTGGTATACTAGATTAAAAGGAAATTGAAATACCATTGCACTTGTGTGATCTGCCATCAAGTAGTCTCAGAAAATCCCACAGGAAGGCGGCCAGTTCCCAAGTAGACGAATACTTTTTGAGCTAGCTAAAGAACAACTTTTTAGTTTTTAATTGGTTTTACTGGTAAGTTTTTCGTATTTACTTAGTTTTTTCGACCAATATTGGTGCATTGACCATTCCCGCACTCGATCCGTCGATAAGATTTTTGTTTTGCGCCTACAAACGCTCTTATATCAGGGTTTTCCAAAAAATATTCGTCTAGACGAAAAATACTTTTTGGTTTCACTGTACATAAAAATAACATTTGTGATTAAATAAGAGGCAAAAGGAATCAATCGGTACGCTTACTCGAGTGAATCAAACATTTAGTCTATATTTGCTATCAATCGACCGCGACTGACTATTTTTTTTCCAACTTACTCTATTTATCAATATTCGACCTGAGTCGATGACCGACCGACCGGGGCCATCGACTGTCGATCGGTCATGTTTCCCATTAACATCTCTTATAGTTTTTTAAAATGAAAATAAAAAAAGAAGTGTGCGCAAGAAAGCCACAATAAGCCACTTAAAAAAAATAATGTCATATCTTTAAGATAACAAATGACATCACATTCTAGGGACAGCCAAGTTGGTTCTTGGAATGGATCGAATAAAAAATCTGAAATTATTTTTCCTAGATGATACTTTTTTGGATTTTAAGACAAGCCATTTTTTATATTGAGCAGTTTTTGAAATATCAAATGTAAAATTTGCGTTTGGGTCAAAATAACCTCAATTTGGATTCTAGTGTTAAATCTAACAAAATATTTACGATCAGTTAAGGCCGGTCCACACGCTCCGTTCTTCACTCCGTTTCAAGTTTGCGCAGTTTTAAGATGGAATAAAATCGATGTAATTGTGATCGTCCAGAAGATACAGTTTTATTTCTATTTTTACACAGTTCTGTGTGATATCATCATGAAGGAGGTCCACCTGTGGTCAACTCTTGCGTGTTGCCTGGTTAAAAAAAGATAGGAAAATTTCAAAAGAACTCTTCCCATGTTAGATTATTGCGTGAATTACGCGATGAACCTAATGACTGGCGGAACTATCTGAGAATGGACAGACTGAGAATGGAATTTGTGACACCGCATATAATGAAACAACATACGTGTATGAGAGCATGAATATCGCCGCATGAAAGGCTAACAGATACTTGATGATATTTGGCAACTGACAGAAGTTATAAGGACCTAGAATTCACAACAACTATATCTAAACAAGCGTTCAGTGAATTCATTCCCGAAACGTGTGAAACTATCTTCAAGGTGCTGAAAAATTATTACTTGAAGGTAAGTAAAACTGCGATTGTTTAAAAAGATTATGGTTCATAAGAATTTCTTCTTGGCGTTAAGACCTCTAGGTCATGCCTGCCCCCTGAAGGGTTTACAAGACTTTTTCCCTTATGTACGTGGATAGTCACTCCTCTCGTACAGGGGAGGGCTCGGAGGGCAAACCCACGCCGTCGAGGTCATGGGCCGAGTTTACAACCGGCGCTACCGCTCGGCTGTCGCGGACTCCCCACACTGATGACTATTTATATTAAATTTACAAAGTATTTTTTCTGGTCCTGTGGCATGACGTTTTCCTAAGGTTCTCTAAGTTGGTTCTTTCAGGCGTAACTTATTCATTAAAAATGTTGTCAAAAATTCTGGTGTGACCGTCACGCTTTCGTTTCGCGTTTCGTTTACACCATACGTTCTATCCTGAAGACGTGCTTCTAAACTCAAATACAAGAAGTAACCATTATCTACTTGATTAATGATTTCAAAAACTGTTCGATCTTACCGGTTCTTAATATTGATGGCTTTTTGGCAATCGGTTGCTTTAAACCCGTTGCCAGACATTGCACCGTCGGGTTTACATTAGCTGAAGTAATCGGGAAGCAAAACAGTAATAAATTAAATTTTACGCACATAAATATCAAATAACTGAACTTGCTACTCACTAGCTTTTTCATTTTAACCTTCACCCCATTCCTTCATCAATTATTCCAATTGGTTTTCTGGTTGCTTATTCATATTTCTAAAAACAACCAAATCAATATACTTGCCGTGGCTCAAATGGTTTGCGAGTGTACTTTCACTACATGTAAGTATTTATTACATCGATGGTTCAATTACACATACCTCTAACCTTAAAAAGATTTTTCTTTCAGGATCAGCTTCAGACTATCATAAAGAAAAGCAAAAAATGGCACACCAACACAAGTGTATCCACTAATATGTAAACAGTATCAATAAAAAACAGAATGTTAACAGTAGAGGTGGGGAACAAAAACAAATGGGTTCAAGTTCATATGCAAACGAATGAACTTAAATACCGCTAAAAAGAACCCACATGACGCAGGCAAAAAACTGCCTAATATGGGTTCAGATCCCTTTTGGCGTGGGTCTGAACCCAGGTGCGCGAACGTGCCCACCTCGATACGTTCTGAAAACTCGGACGGCCATTTTTAAACCGATTTTTTTATCGATACCTATTTGGTATGTTGATTTTCAGTCAGAAGTCGGCAAAGTGCTGCTAACCGTCAAACCAACACATACCGTCATAGTGAGAATCGTCCAAGCCGACTCCGGTTGTGTCTGTTAACTCGACGGTTAGTTTGACGGACAGGAAAAAACCGGGGCTTGGGAGAGATCATTTCAAAGATTACTTCAATAATAAGTGTTTTATTTCATGGCAAGATAAATTTATAACCTTAAACAATTAATGGCGTATCTAAATAATTATAAAAAAAATAAATTGTAATGTAGGAGAAGCTTGTTTTCGTTCCACGACTTACTGAGCTTGCTTAGCCCTACAAAACGCATCTTTGTTCTTCGTTTGTTCTTTAACTTGTAATCCACATCATGGGAAACAATGATGCTGCGATTGACATAAACGTCCTTGATTGTTGCATGTAAAAAAGCTCTGTAAAAATAGAAATGTTAGCCTTTTTATGTAATGCACAATAAACGATATTTTATGAAAAAAAAATGTGCTTGTATTTTCCCCTACATTATAAAAGAGTTTTGTTTTGTTAATGAAACGGTAACTCACACACGAGTTTTGGTTTATTTTTCTTACCTGTGTTGATGGCTCGTTCGAGTTATCACTTTCATCATCGATAGTATTCTCCTGATCTTTCAGGAAACGTAGTGAATCAGAATACCATAGAGAAGGCTTGTATACTTCGTCTTCTCCTTGGACTCTTCGTAAAGAATTTACTTTCTTCACAATCGTGTCTGTATTAGCAGTTGCATCGATTTCTTTGATTTTGTCCACTAATCGCTCGTAGGCTTCTGCCTTTTTCTCCCTGTTGCTATACTCCTTCGATTTCACAGCCCAAATACTTGGAAACTTTGGTAAAGAGCTATAAAATTCGTTAGAAATTCTCGAGAACATTGCCGAAGGTCCACACGCTAAGTTTTGTCTGCACAGTTTTGAACTACGCATGCAAAACGGAGTGGAAAACGGAACGTGTGGACCGTGCTTTCGATAAGACTGCAACCATTTTAGAAAGTTAGATTTCACTCCAAGTTTTTGTAATGCTAACAATATCATAGGTATGTCAAGCATTACTAAAATCTTTATTAAGAGTTTGTTTGTAGTTACCATTGTCGAATCCACTCCCACTATGGCTGCTATTTTGTTGCTAGGAATGATACAACCTGTTGTTTTCTACGAATCTTGTCTTTAGCATCTATTGCGGGAAATGATATCTGAAACAAGTTCGATATTGAATGTGACTTGTTCGAACGATAATTTTGCTTTGCCATAGATGGTGCAATGATGCCATTAACGAGCGTAACTTGTTAGCTGAAGTATGCAACTTGCTAGTTGTGAGCCGCAACTAAAGCATAAAAACCTGGCAATTGCTTAAGGACTTACAATACAATAACTTATCTTTAAGCGAGAACGCCCTTAACTGCAGGTTCAGTGACGAAGTTCGACTAGTCAAAAGCTTATGTAATTCCGGATCTTTCTGCTTGTAATGTGGTTGATCCTTCTATTGGCACGGTCGCCATGTAATGCTCCGAAGGATTGTCGGCCAAGTCACAGTCGTCATTGTAATTGATCACTTTTTGTATTTGACTCGCGGTCGCTGAGGATTTGTCATCGTGAAGCCAGAACTTGCGGACACTGAATTAAAGAACACAGTTTACTTTTACTTTAGACTCTTGACGGGCATTACGACCACGTCTAGTCACTTCTGCAGAATAACTCTCTCTGGTCTATTCTGGCTTGCTTTATTTATATTGTTTCTTAACGCTAGTTTACAGGTGGTTGAATTTGTATGGGTGTGGAGACTAACCTAGTTTACAAATTGTTTGTCTGTTCTATAAATTTTGTTGCATATTGTGTATTGAGGTTATTTTATTGACAGCGCTTGCGCAAACGTTTTTGCGCGCATTGTTCCCTGCTTGTTTCATAATTTCCGGGCCGCTTTGGGTCTTGTTTATTTGGGCCAAATTCCTGAGCCCGATGGTTCCCTGTTTTTCCTTCACCGGCTCGCTATGGGTCATATTACTCAGGTGGAATGCTTGCGCCTATTCGTGTCGAAACGTGTTTACGGGTTGCGCTGCATCGTTCGATGCGTCGTTCTGTCAATTCAGCTAGCTTGCAGTTTTGTGCTTTTGCGGTGGGTTCTGAATTGAGGTTGATTTGAGTTCGAAATGGTTTGTCACCTGATCTTGTTGTTTTCGCGACTTGGTGCTTGGTAACTGATTATGAAATGGGAAGTTCAATGCTTCTTCTTGGTTTGGACGAAAACGGTACTTCTATGGTGGTGAATTTAGCTGTATAGCATAAGTATGCTACACGCCCCCCTTTTCTTGAGGAAGGTTATGATTCTTGCGCAAATCGTAAAGAATCATGACCTTACTCACTAGGTTTTCTGATGATTCTGTTTTTATGAACTGTACTTTCCTTTTTGGTGTGACAATTTTGTATTATGCAATTGGTTTCTTGAATGTTTTTGATGAGAAATGGTCCAATGTACGTTGGGTCTAATTTTCTTCCTGTTTCGTTTGTAATGAATACCGTATCTCCTATTGATAATTTTATTGGGTTTGTGGTTTTGTTCAATGTTGCCTGACGTTTTTCTTTTGCTTTGATTAAATTTTCTCTTGCGATTTCATTTGACTTTTGCAATTTAAACTTCATTTCATTATAATATTGCTCGATGTTGTAAATTGGATCTATTTTTGCTTTATATAAATCTTGCGGTAAATTTGCTGTTCTTCCGAAAACTAGTTCAAATGGTGTATATCTTGTATCGGTATGTGTTGTTGTATTGTAAACGAATTCGTAAAATTTCGTCCAATTATCCCAATCGTTATGGTGTTCGTTTGAAAAATGACCTTAAGTATTCGTTTAAACATCTTATTGTATTCCTTTCTAAAGATCCTATGGTTTGTGGGTGATATGCGGTTGCAAATGTTTGTTTTATTTTGAGGATTTCTGCTACTTTGCTTAGAATTTCATTGTTATATTCCAGACCTTGATCAGATTTTAGTTCTAAGAAATTACCAAAAGTGAGAATAAAATTTTCTACCAATGCTCTGGCTATTGTGTTTGCTTCCTTGTTTTGTATTGGAATGATAACAACGTATTTTGTTAGATCGCATTGAATTGTAACTGCGTATCTGTTATCGTTGTTTGTTTTTGGGAGCGGTCCAACTGTATCTATGGATATTACGCTGAATGGTTTTGAGGGGGTTGTCGTCACAACCGTTGCCTCTTTCGTATGCCTAATTGTCTTATTCCTAATGCATGCACTACAGTTTCGTACGTAGTTCCTGATATCTTCTTTCATGTTTTTCCATTTGTACTTTTCTCGAAGTTTTAGATACGTTCTGTACTGGCCTATATGTCCTCCCGAAGGGGTCATATGATAATCATGGATTATTCTCAGCTGGTTTTCCCTTTCTGTGATCCAACTGGTTGGAGTGAACAGAATTATACTGACGTTAGAAATAGTCCTGTTGGCTATTTCCTTAACCGTTTCATGGGAATAGTACTTGAACAATGTATCTTGCTTTGACAAAGCTAACTTGTCTCTGTTGTAGTCTCTTGCTACTTGGCACAACTTTAGAAGAGCAAGCTCTAGTGCTTGACTTCCATTTTTCGGTGCATCATTATTAGAGGGGATTAATATCGACCCTAGCGCTTTATTTCCTTTATGGTTATATACCATGAGCTCTATTCCTTTCTTACTTTCATTTGTCTTTATTTTCAATATTTTGGATACCTCGGAAGGTCTATCCGTTTCCCACATCGCAGGATGATCAGTCCTCGATTGATTCTTCTTCTTATTTTCTT
>KE525324.1:900429-911991 GCA_000441895.2 Anopheles sinensis
TATTGAAAACATTGAGATGGTTTTACAAACTAAGGCGCTCGGAGATGATACTGGCATGAAAATCTTTATATCATCTGCGTAGCACAAGAAATAGTCGGGGGAAGGATAACGGTAATATCGTTGATGTATAGGATGAAAAGTAATAGGCTTACCACACACAAGTTTAACGCGAAAAGAGCGGTTGCATATAAATGATTTCAGCCAGCCATCAAAGGATGTGCTGAATCCCATCTTGCTCAATTTATCTTGGAGACGTTTGTGAGGGATGCGATCAAATGCAGCTTTTAAATCGGTATAAACTGCATCAACCTGCAAACCGGCTTCCAATTTTATGGAAATAAAAGCTGCAAACGAAAACAGGATGATAAGGGGGGAAAGGTTTAGGGTTTAGGGAAAAACCCATGCTGTTGTAGGGCGATACAGTTTAGGGAGCTGGAAAGTAAAGTAGCGTGTACAATCCCTTCAAGCACCTTGGCATAAGTACAAGAGGGCGATCCCACGGTAATTGGAGACAACTGCAGGGTTGCCCTTTTTAGGTATGGGAACAAGCCAGCCCTGTCTCCATATTGCCGGGAAAGAAGACGTGCTTAATGAAAGATTAAACAATTTGGCGATTACGGCGCTACACCTTTTAAGTACCGGACCGGGAGCAAAAAACAGTTTTAGTTTCTAAATTCTGATGGTCACAGTGCGTAGATCAATATGTATGTTGAAACTGTCTATGATGTCCGTCAATGTATCTGGCTGGCATCAATTGTCCTGCTCGTCGCATCGCTCGATGCATCGCTCGTCGTTCGATCAAAGACACTTGAAAAGAATAGTTCACTTGCTTTTCGAATAGTTCACAACAGCTTCAAGGCTCAGACGCGGAGGTTGAACCAAGTGTCACAAGTGGAGGGATGGAGTGGGATTTTCGCCGTGCGTTGACGAAACTCCAGAAGGACTTGGGATTTCGGGTGAACCGTAATTGCAGAAAGGATTACTTAACGATCATAACGGGCCCGATTGTACAAGCGGTACGCATTTGAAGCATATTTGAATATGCGGCCGTGCTGGGGTGATCGGTGCGGTTGTAATTTAATCTTTTTTTTAAATTAATTTTTCATTAATTTTAGCGTCCTGTCTGACTAAGGAGGAGATGGGGTAGGTTTGGAGCGAGGACAGCAGGAGAGGAAAGCAGAAGTTAATACAGAATTTAATTTCGTCACAGCTTTGTTGATGTCCAGCGTAGCGTCCAGAAACGTAAAATCTGCATCCAAGACGATACGAGCAAGCTTGTTATAATCCGATCTCTTGAAGTCCAGGCTAGGTACTTCCGTCGGGCAGCGGCGAGATGAGACTGGGACGGGGATGCTCATGCTGGTCACTAGGGCAGGGTGATAGCGATCCAGAGGCAGCATTGGTGCTGGCGATGATAAAACTGACGAGGATGCTGTTGCAGCTACTTTGCATGCGAAAATCTGGTCCAGTTGTCGTTGCAAGCAGTTACGAATCCCGGATAGTTGATGTAAGTTGCATTCGGTAATAATGTCACAAAACAGCCTGGAGGAGGTGGCCGCATGCGAGGGTAGGTAGGAGATATCCGATGGGCACCACTCAATTGCAGGGACGTTGAAATCCCCGAAAAGCTTAATTGGCGTCTTTTCATTTGCATCTTAACCCAAACGAACTTCAGTGACGCGCTTGCAGCAGGGTGTTTGGTGGAGATGAAATGGGAGGCACAGGCAACGAGTACCCCACCGCCACGGGTACGAGTGTTGTTTGCACCCGAGCGATCGCAGCGATAAACGCGATTACGATTGTGCAGAACAGCGAAGATGGAATAGTTTCGTCCAACCAGGTTTCGGTGAATATGATGACGTCATATGGTGAGTCGGTGAGAGCCAGGTAGAGGTCGGATATTTTAGTACGTTTTGCATTTTTACTTCGTACTGCATGTTTTTGATGGTCAACCCAGATTCCGCCAGTTCTTAAATGAACACGATACAAATAGCCGCAAAAACTTCTCCACACTAGGGGGCTCTGATACCACGTGGATGATTGCCGAAAGACTCATGAGATTCCCTTGGCTTTTCCAATGACGGTGGCTAGCGTTATCCGAATTTCTGAAAGAAAATTAAACGTTTACATTTTAAAACTAATTAAAGACAATGTTTACTAACCAGAAACGATCCAAAATACACTTCTTTACGCCTTTGTATCAAAACAAACGTTGATGATAGTTGATGAAGCTGTTCGGCTCGTCTTTAATAAAGTACAAGCGTCCCTTGGTAGATGGTACGGCGTTTTTTTTCTCTTAGAACGTCTAAAATTAAATTAACCGTATCAAGAGGAATGTTTTTGACCAAGGCACAGTATTGCAGGCATTACATCAACGACATGTCCCCATATTTTCCGTTCCGAGCTTAGTCTTCCTCAGGATCCTCGGAATTCCTCTCGGCTCCTGCTCATCAGAGGATTAATGAGTCGCTGAAGGAGCGTCCGCTGCACTGAAAAGTGCTCCGTCATTGATAACGTCAACATTATCTTAAATACTATTAAATAATCTATTTAAGCAAATAGAACGCGAAAGACACCTTATTCGTGGCATACAAACTTCTCTTTCGTAATGTATATCACATTTACAATTTTAATCTCTAATTTATACTCACATACTGGTGAATCCTCAACCAAGGTTGTTCAGTCGGTTCGTCCTTTTGGCATGCCATTTGTACAGGTTACCCATACGCCGATGCAGGTTGAAAAAAGTTCGACGATACATTTAAAAACAGTTAAACTTTTAAAACAGTTTAACCAACACAGTCTTGCAAATACTTGTTCGACGTCAATGTACATTCGCACCGTCCGGCATATCGATCGTTAGCTCGTTTGAACTGTGGCAGTGGGAAAAAGAAAGGCAGTGATTCAGTCGCGGTAATCTTGCTCTCGCATATTGTACCGGACGCTGTCAAAATGGGCCTTTAGGGCAAATGCATTTCAGTCAATAGATTAGCTATTAGGGTGAGACTACATTGCGATGGAGTGTGCAACAGGCATGGTACAAACCATCGAACCATCCCTGAATGCAACATACCAAATGCAAACCCAGAACTTGTGGGTTGGCTGAAAATGGTGCGCTCAAAAAGAGCTCGAAGAGCTGAGGTACTCGGCTCTTCAAATTGGTTGAAATTTGTTGAGCGGTTATCAGTTAATTCACGACGAGCAACTCTGAAAAGTTAATTGAATGAAGAACAAGGAATGGCCCAGTCTCACCGACTACTTGCAGATGAATACATCAGAATAAATGCGTGTACGGTTTTGATGTATCTGAAAGGTGGAGTAGAGGCGAATCGCTTTCCATAGTTTGTGGATGTCTTTTTTTTTTGGAGAAAGATTGATAGTGCCATCGTCACAACGGTCTAAAATCACCTATTGAAGTTATGTTTATCCGGAGAATAAGAACATGTATGGAGTTGTTACGTCCACCATCCTAGAGAAGAAGACACCTGGATTCAGGAACGGATATTTAAGCCCAATGACCATATCTACGCAAAACTGTACCGTCGGAACAAGTGGATTTGGTTTTCGGAGCGGTGAGCAGATGCATCGGCAGAGTTATGTACGAAGTGGTGATAGAAAACAATAGAAGAATACGCACTTATATCAATCAAATACGAGCGTGTGGCGGGGATAATACTTCGAACACAGTCGCAGCTGATTTAAGAAGACCGTCGAGTAGTGTTGCCTCAAAATGTATTGTGGGATGTATGCCGCCGAGCGGTAGTGCCGGTTAGAAATTCGGCCCATGACCTCGACGGCGTGCGTTCGATTCCCATCCGAGATCGGACGCTCCCCTGTACAAGAAGAGTGAATATCCACGTTCACAAGGGAAAAAGTCTTGTAAGCCCTTCATGGGTAGGCCAAGACCAAGTGCTCGTTACGCCAAGAAGAAGAAGAAGATTAAAAAAACCAGTGACAAGATAAAATGCCTACTTTCAGTTATGCATTAGTATACATAAAAATAAATAATAATTACTACATCTGAATATTTTATGCGTCCTCCTTTAGCTTTATGAATCTGCTGAAGGCGCTTTGGTATGGTCTCTACTAGATTTTTTAGATTTTGGGCATCTATTTCTTTCTAAGCGCGTATTAGAGCTAAAACATAGTCGTTTTTATTAGATGCATCAGTTTGTTAACTCTGGCAGCGAGAATTGCCCACACATTCTCATTGGGGATTTGAATCCTGGCTCCGAGGAAGCCATTCCAACAGTCTTAGCCAACAAGACATGAAGAAAGACTTAGTCGTCTTGGTAGTATGTTTTGGGTCGTTGTTCTACTGAAAAATGAACGTTTCCTTGAAGATGTTTGTACAAAAATTTTCAGTCGTTATATCATCTTTTTAAAAAAAAAGGTCATGCTCAAAGCAGCATGAGTATGACTTGCAGATTCAAGAGTGCCTTCCACTGAATCTGGTCTCTAACCCTTGTGCTACGAGACGGTGACGGAAAGTTCGTTCGAAAAATGATAGCTGAAGTGTTCTCAAGACATCATTGATGGTTACTTTTGCGTTCTTTTTTATTTGTGATTGATTGTGGTGTAAATACATGCAACGGTTTTGAGCTTTCATCCTCCGCCAGGGCAGTTCTCCGCAGAAACCGCACAATTTAAATTTCATAACAATGTCTCCACACGCTTTGTGTGCTATTTTGCGTAAGATATTTGAGTATAGTTTAAGCTCCATAAACAATATCATATGTCGTGAGATTCAAAAGCATACAAAAACGAAATTTATTTGTAATGAGATATCGAAACATTGATTACATACACAGACACTTGAAAGGAGCGTCCGCCGAGTCGTATGAGGATGTAGTGCCTCGGATTCTGATCGGGATCGATAACTATGGCGTTACTCAACCCATGAAAACCGTTTGCTGTACAGTATGTCCCATAAAAAAATGCGAAAGTTTTCAATGCTTATTTTTGGGTACCTTAAAACATTAATTTTGCTATTTCAAAGTGTTTTTGTTATCATCTGACAGTATACTCTGAGATAATGTAAAAAAACAGTGGTTCGTTAGTGACAAAGTTGAGAAAATGTGCGCAAAGGAAGTGGTGATTAGTTAGCTGCTCGCCCAAAAACCAGTAAAACAAATTGTACCGATTGCCGGATGCCACCTGGCTACCGTTTACCGCATCCAATGGCCTCTCCTTAAGGGACCACGTCCACGGAAGCCGAGAAGTGGCCATTCACGGACCGCTCGCGCACCGAAGGTTGTCAAATCCGTGAGAAACAAAATGGGGCGAAACACATGACATCTTTGCTCCATGGATGAAAATAATGCACATACAGGGAAGCATCGTAGAAGAGATAAACTTATTCGAGTTTTCAGTCACTGTGTGTGGGTATATTTTGGTAGATCCAACTTGTTTACTAATCTTAATCTTAAACTTTTATAATTTTCAGTTTTAAAGTCCCGTGATGAGATGAGGCAATAAACCCTGCTATTTTAAGAGCACGAGAAGCATGCGCTTTTTTCAAATTGACTCTAAGTGGAAACGGGACTCGAACACGGGTTTACCAAGTGCGAGGCCGTAGTCTTGCCGAGGAACCATAGTACAAGTTGAAAAATGCGAGGAAATATCGCTACTTGAATGATGGTAAAGTACGATTTTGAAGAAAATACTCAATTGCTGAATAAAAGAAACTTTTCCGATCGGGATTCGAACACCGAACCTCCGACATCGGAACGCAGCACCTCTACCACTGCACCATATGTAAGTGATGGTTGGTAGGTACATATGCCTCTGAAAGCTGGTTACGAAATCAACATATGAGCACTGCGCTGGTTCGAATCCCGACCGAGACCGGATTTTTTGCCGCCCTAGCCAATTTTATACCAAACTTTTTTTAGTGTCTTAATCGAGCTCTAGACTTGTGGGGAAATTGTGGGGAAATTCCCGTGACGGGAACGAATAAAAGTAGCCCAGTTTCGACAGAATATCCATCGGGAACGAGCATATTCGTCCGATCTGTCAAAGTGAGATCAAAGTCAACAAAGAGTTTGTTTACGTTTTTGAACCTGGCAGCATTCGACAGTTGGCTTCTGACGGATTTACACGTGTTTGAATCAGCAGTTGGCGACACCAATTTTATTCGGACTTTGAGGAGAGTGAGAGATTGTTATTGTGCGAGTGATCTTAAAATTCTGAATACCTTTTTCCAAGCGAGAGGAATTAAAAGGAATTGTAAGCTAGTGCGTTTTATCGAAGATGGGGGTCAATGACCCTGGAGGGGGAATACCCCTCAATAACTATTTCAGTGCGCTAAGTGACCCTAATGAGCCCAAGCGGAAAAAAATAAGAATGTGGTTTCGAAGGGAGTAACCAGCATTATGGTTGAGGAGAAATTCCTCTTAATGGAGTCGGTCTCAGAAGGACGTGACCTAAGTCGCGTCAATCCCTTCTTGCTGAACAAAGTATTAGAAAACGCGATGGGTGTCAAGCCGGAGCATGTCACCAGGCTCCGTGATGGCAAGCTGCTGCTAAGAGTGAAGAGCGAAAAAATAGCACTAAAAGCCAAAGCAATCAAAAAGATCCCCGAGCCATGTGGCATAGCTGTTAGGGTTATTGACCATCCGACCCTTAACACTTGCAAGGGAATTATCCGGTGCCCTGACATAGAATTTATGTCGGAAGAAGAAATTCTCGCGGGTCTAAAAGACCAAAAAGTCTCGGAAGTAGTTATAATGAAAAGAAAATGGAATGAAGAAGTAGTAAATACAAGAACTGCTATCATCACTTTTCAAACGACGATTGTACCCCGATCGGTGGATTTCGGTTTGTACCCTGTCCTCGTTGACGTGTACATTCCTAAGCCCATGCGCTGCACTACATGTTTGAAAATCGGACACACAAAGAAATGGTGTAAGGGAGAGCGTGTGTGCGCAAACTGTAGCATGCCAGAGCACGAGGGGCAATGCCCGTACGTAAAATGTGTACTATGCACAGGAAACCACCACTCCCTTGATAAAGAATGCCCCATATACCTCGACGAATGGGAGATTCAAAAGATAAAAACCCTGGACAGAATCACATACGCCGAGGCAAAGAAGAAAAGGAGACTGCAATGTCCTACTGCTCCAAAAAATTACACGACTACAGAGAAAACGTTTGCACAGACCACAAAGGCCACGCGTAACGAACCCAATACAGAAAAAACAACTAAAAGTTATAATAGCGAAATGGTCAACCTAGCCGAGCAGGTGACCCAATCTAAAGAAAAAGATACACAAAAAGAAGAAAATGAAACACAACAAACTACTAGATCCTGTGAAGGGGAAGGCTCCTCTTCGAGCTACGAAAAAAGCAACACAAAAGAGATGGAGGTGTCGGAGGACACTCCAGATAAATTTGATAAACTAATCGTACAGAACAAAGATGGCGTTAAAATGGCACTGAGATCTTTATCCGCTGCCGAGCGGGTAAATTTCTTCAAATAAATTTAAAATTTTAACACTCAATTACACCACTTTCCAGTTTGGCTTCCTACACTCCCGTGGGTGTGGTGAACGATAAGGAAATCAAAATCCTACAATGTAATGTACAGAGTCTGCGAAGCAATGTAGGAGAACTGGAAAGAATGGCAACAGATGAAAGGGTGGATATCTTTTGTATCCAAGAAACATGGTTAAAGGAAGACACTCGAATTACCTTACAAAACTTTAAACTATTTCGGGACGACAGAGAAGATGGCTACGGTGGCACTGCCATCGCAGTACACAAAAGCCTTATTGCGAAAAGAGTCAAGAGCCACGCAAATTCACGCCACGTGCAAACTACCGCCGTGTGCATTCAAGATCTTAATTTAGTGGTCTCCTCAACATATGTTGAGCCCAGAACTCCGGTATCTGTTTTCAGAACTGTGATGGAGGAACTGTTCGTAAATCTAAGCAGTTATCGGAAAGTTATTATAACTGGGGACTTCAACGCACACCACAGTCATTGGGGTAACCAACCGACTGACTGTAGAGGCAAGCAACTTCTAGACCTGATAAACGACTACGATTTCTCCATAATATCCAACAAGGAGGCTACATACATTCCGGCTAACCACAACCAACGTAACACAGCCATTGACCTGACTGCCTGCTCCTGCGATACCCTGCCTCACACTGCCAGAAAGGTCGAGGACAACCATATCGGCATGAGTGATCATAGGGTAATTACGATAGTCGCCCAGCTGACCGTCCAGAGGAGGATGGTCTCTATCTTCAAAAGGAGCAAAATCCTAGACGAGGTTGCACAGCTATCGTATAATCAGGATGTAAACATTAGCCTTATTAGCAGGGATGTGAATAGCATAATAAGTGCTAACCGCAGAACGTCGAGGTACGTCGCTAAGTGTTGGTGGAACGAAGAAACCAACCTGGCTTGGGAGAAAAAAAACGAGGCCCGACGACAATATGACAAGCGAAAAACCTTGCAGAATCATATAAACTTCAAGGAAAAAACGGCCAGATTTAGATACTTGAAGAAGCAGGGTAGAGACGCCAGCTTTGGGAAAGCAGTCGAGGAGGTTACCCCTCAAACTAAACCTCACGTATTATGGAAGCTGGTAAACAGGGTGAAGGGTCGTGCGGTTCCGCAGCAAGAAAACCCCATAATGACCGACGAGACGATGGCGAAAGAGTTTCTCAAGATCAATTTCCCAACCGTCAGGAGGAGGGACGAAGAGTTCTCTCAACACCATGTCTTCGCGGAGGCGGGGGCATTCCTAAACTTGGAGAAGTGGCGCTCCATCATCGCAAAAAAAAGGAATACCGCTCCTGGTGTTGACAGGATTAACTACGAGATTCTCAAGGCAATTAAATGACGACACCACTGCGATACTTTTTAAAGGATCTTAACAGAATGTGGGAAGAGGGCAGGATACCCAAGTCCTTAAAGAAAATCAAAATTGTGGCCATCCCTAAGCCAGGGAAGGATCCAAAGGACGTCCGAAATCTCAGACCCATATCACTGCTACCTACTATAATCAAGGCAGCTAACACGGAAGTGCACAACATCATACTGGACACGATGGAGAAATATCGCTTTTTCCCAGAGACTTCTGTGGGATTCCGGAGAAACTGTGCGACCACATTAGCCACCAATAACTTGGTTAATCAAATCTGTATCAACAACTCCAGAAACAAGATTACTGGTATCATTTTTATTGACCTTAAAAATGCATACAACAGTGTCAGCATAAATAAACTACTCCGGATCCTCCAAGCCTACTTGATTCCTCCAGAGGCAGTGCGATGGATTAGAGCTTTTCTCCTGAATCGAACGATTGAGATGAGTATCAATGGAAAAACCATCAGTAGAATTGTCTCCGTAGGGCTTCCCCAAGGAGATATCCTGTCGCCTACGCTTTTCAACATATACACAAGCCAGTGTCACTCTGCAAACGGTGCATTAATCCAGTTCGCTGATGATTTTGCCGTTATACAGTCAGGCCATTCCGTACAAGCAGTAACGACGAAGCTGCAGGCAAGGGTTAATGAGCTGAAAGATCATCTAGACGAACTAAACCTAGTGATCAATACGGACAAATGTTGCGCGATGGCTTTCCCAAAATACGATCCTGGCCTTAGAATAACAATAGATGGAACAACTGTGCAAATCAACACCAAGCATAAGTTTCTGGGGGTTGTGATCGATCAAAATCTTAAGTTCCACGAGCACATTGAGGCTCTTAAGGAGAAGGCATACAAGCGTCTGAACGTCGTAAAGAGCTTATGTAATAAAAACCACTCCATCCATCCGGAGAGGGCCTTACAACTGCACAGAGCTTTAATCAGAGGCACTCTTGAATATGGCATCGCCTGTACCAGCAGAGCTAATAAGAACAAGATCGCATCCATAAACACCATAATTAACCAATCCCTGAGAAAGGTCACCGGTTGCACTAAAACTACTCCTATCAACACCATAATGGCAATTGCTTCTGAGATTCCTTTCGAGATCAGACGTGAGTATCTAGTAGCAAAGGAGCTTGCGAAGACTGTAGCCCATGCGAAAATAGGTGAATCAATACTCACCAGCTTCCGCAACCTCAATGTCACTAGAAAATCATCGCCACAACATAGGGTATACGCTGAGTACAGGGAAGTCCTTGGAATGATAACAAAATACAGTTACAACGACGCAACGAACGGTACTAGAAAACAGGATATCTATCTAACAATTCCAGGGTTGGAAGGGAACAAGAACAGCATTAACCCTGAAGCCCTAAGACAGCTATGCAGGACCGTGATGCAAGCCCTGGATAAGAGTCCATCAATCTTTACCGACGGAAGCATCACCCAGGACGGATGCGGAATTGGGATAGTAATCAACGATAGAGTGACGGGACAGGAGGAGTTCTGCTATAAAGTAGTGAACGCCACGTCAATCTGCACAGTGGAACTGCTCGCCATTGATAAGGCTTTACATCTTGCAAAACAAAGAAACTTGAGGGAACCTATCATTTACACCGATAGTCTATCATCTTGCCACATACTGCTGAAAGCTAGTGAAGACCTCTTCATGGATGAGCTTATTAGCAGCATCACTCACAATTGCATGGAATTAGACGCGAAAATTCAATGGATCCCAAGTCATATTGGTATTGCTGGCAATGAAAAGGCCGATCATTTAGCCAAGTTGGGCACAACTAGCCAGAATACCATAAGCAACAAAATAAGACTCAAGGATGTGATTCAAAGGCTGGAAACCAGAATGCGCACGAAAGCAGATCAGTGGTATCGCGACGCATGTGTCGCAAAAGGAAAGAAATTTCAGCGCTTCCAAAACAGTATTGAGAGGAAAATGTGGCACCATAAAATGTCCCTCCCCACAAGGGCAGTAAAAACACTGAACAGGCTAATAGCAGGACATGACTACGGTAATTTCTGGCTGCACAAGATGAAGCTCGCTCCCAACGGAAATTGCGAACTTTGTGATGTCCCGGACACTGCGTCCCACAAGGTTTTCTTCTGCCGTAAATATAACTTAAACCGCGAGCGGAATCGGGACATTCAATTGGATAAATTCATCAAATTCTGGAAAAATAAGAAGCAATGCAAAATGAAAGCAGTTTACGACTTCATCGTAGCTAACAGAATTGTTCTTTAAAGAAAATAGTGATGATAAAAATATGTATTAACTCGCCGTATAGTAACAGCTAAACTGTGTTTATAAAACAGGACAACGACCCTCCGTGTTGCATCTATCAACCACCGAGTGAGCCCGGCATAAGGCTCTGGCCACGTGCCGTGCTTCCAGAAGGAAATAGCTGGCTAGCCCTTCAATCAACAGCGGAGGTCGTTCGAGTCCTCAAACTGTTTCTATAAACATCAGCTCAATTGACAGCGAGAAACGCACCCAACGAGCAGTCAAAACAAATAGCTGGTTACCGAACTCGGCATAAAGTATATCTTACCTCACGAAGCTTGGAATACATTCGTAAAATCGGGACATATGGCCCTTGTTGCCGGTCCTTACTCCTAAGAGGGCTACGTCACCAGGTTAGCTTGAGAAGGCCCAGGAAGCTGG
>KE525325.1:93000-104186 GCA_000441895.2 Anopheles sinensis
TTATTCAAAATAATCTCAAGTTTAACTAACCATACACATTTTCTGTACTCCGTCTCATATCTGAAGTGATCTGTTCTTCAGCCCATCTTTGAGCAGTCACAAATACATATCGAATGCCCAAGAAAAGGTACGCACACTTATTAGGTCCGCAAATAAGTAACGCCGTTTGAAATCGATGGGACCACTGTGGACTAGTGGCGCGATTTTGATGTTTACAAACGTCATAAACCAAGCTCGGGAATGACATTATCAAACTGTGTAAACAGATTAGTGATTATTTCGCGCGGGTAAAAGTTACTGGTTGTTGAAAATGTCTGATTTTGTGCCGGAAAAGCGCCATATGCGGGAGGTGTTGCTCTTTTTGTTTCGGGCGAAGAAAACGGCAGCCGAAGCGCATCGAGAGCTTTCGAATGTTTACGGCGATGCTGCTTTAAGCGAAACAAGGTGTCGGGATTGGTTTCGACGCTTTCGAAGCGGTGATTTCGCCGTGGAGGATACTCAACGTGAAGGAAGGCCCAAAACGTTCGCAGACGAAGAATTGACGGCTTTACTGGAGGAAAATCACTGTCAAACGCAAGAAGAGCTGCAGCCGTGCTTGGTGTAACTCGTCAGGCCATATCATCACGGCTGAAGGCGTTAGGCATGATACAGAAGGAGGGCAAATGGATACCACACGAGTTGAAGCCGCGGGACATCGAACGCAGACTCGTCATGTGTGAACTGCTGGTCCAGCGGCACAACAGAAAGGGGTTCCTGCACAGAATCGTGACGGGAGACGAGAAGTGGATTTTGTTCAGCAATCCCAAGCGCAAAAAATCATGGGGATCCCCCGGTCATACCCCAACATCATCAGCTCGGCCGAACATCCATAGCTCGAAAGTTATGCTGAGTATTTGGTGGGACCAGCTCGGTGTCATCTACTACGAACTTCTTAAACCGGGAGAAACAATCACTGCTGAACGCTACCGGAAGCAATTGATGAGTTTAAGCCAAGCACTGCGTGAAAAACGATCAGAATACTCATCACGCCACGACAAAGTTATTCTGCTGCATGACAATGCTCGGCCACATGTTGCGCAACCTGTAAAAAACTACCTCAATACCATCAAATGGGATGTTTTACCGCACCCGCCGTATTCACCGGATCTGGCACCATCGGATTTCCATCTGTTCCGATCCATGGCACATGGATTGGCTAACCAGCAATTCTTCTCCTATGAAGAGATCCAGAATTGGTTGGAAACCTGGATTGCGTCGAAAAACGAATCATTTTTCAGAAAAGGAATCCGCGAATTACCCGAAAGGTGGAAGAAAGTGTTAAATAATAATGGCCAATACTTTGATTGACCCTATTTCCACAAATAAAAATGCCACGAGTAAAAATAAACTTATGAAAAAACGGCCGTTTTTTATTTGCGCACCTAATACATAAGAACCAATTAATTGACTCGCCATCTTAGCTATCCCTTAAAAAATTTCACTTCGTGAAAACAATAGCTCATTCCGAAAGTCAGTCGAATCGAACATATTTTCCACATTTTCCATTCCAAATCTCTCCATCCCTTCTCTCGAGCCATAGCCGTCATTTCATAATGAGCAAAAAATCCAACTGAATTTGCCATCGCTTTTAATCTTCCATTCGTTCTTGAGGCAGTTAATTAAGTTTCCCTACACCAGTCGTCGATTATACGGAATTTAACAATCAACTTACTTCACTTCATTCTCTACTCTTTAATCCGACTACAAAGACCATCGGCTCGTCGGAACGTCTCGATTCGGCTGACGGTATTGGTTGAGAAGAAATATAATCATTTCTTTCAGTTTTCCCACTGAGACAAACGATCGATCGTTTGGTAAATTCTTTTCAGATCGTTTTTCTTCTCCTTAGCTTTGCCATACTCATGCGTCTCCGTTTTTACCCTTTTTTTAAATAATTTCCATCCTTTCCGGATTCTTATGCCGATGGACTCTTTGGGCAGTGTAGACTAGTTTAAAAAAGTATAAAGCCAATTTAATTAAAAAATAATTATAGGAGGAAACGTAAAAGATGATTTCATTTTAAAATCTATAACTTTTAACGCTTCTTCCCCAGTTTACAGAGCATTTTCGTCCACTTGTATGTTACTTACACTGGCATGCAAATTTTCCCACTTCACAACATTTGATGTAATTAATCTGTTGATCGGATTTATATTTTCATTAGCAACAAAGAAGCTCTGAACCTACTTTCAATCAATCGGATTTGACGTGATTCATACTCATTCACCCTATTCTAAGTAATTGTAATCAATCCCCGTCGACCAGATCATCACAGTTTATTTAATCGATATAATCCTGACACAGTCATAGGGTTGGCGAAAAGAATCAAGGAACACTTGTTTGAAGAGCTTGCATAGTTCCATTGCGTTAGGTGTCTAATAAACATTTTAAACACAAAGTAGTGTATACGATTCGGTACAAGAACACAATTGTTGGAGCATTCCGTGTTAACGTAAAACTATATTGCAGCTTTATCTAACATTTAAAAAAGCAATTTGGATTAAAATGTTGTCTCCAATATTTCCTTCCAGCTTTTGGTAGAGTGTTTGCAGAACCACTTGCATTCACCGTCTTATTCCATCAGATGTAATCATTTTCCCGCAAAAAAATCCTCCTTCCAAATTCCCTTCACTGCATCAAAGGAACCAACAGAAAAGAAATAATCTTAAGTGAAAATGACGCAGACTTCGGCCGGCTGGGCACGGATTTAATCCGAACAAATCGTACCCTATCACATTCGTCACTGCACCGAAAATAATCGCATCGGATTCGTACCATTCTTTCCATTATTTGTTCCCCCTCCAATTCCGCCACACACTCCATGGTTGATCCTATTGTCAATCAATTTAACCACCAACACCAACTATTATACGACGAATACACACACTTCGGGCGGCTTACACCATACGCGCATTCCCAGCTGCTGCCACAGAAGAGTCTCTTTCGAAATAAAGCAATCCACCACCACCACCAGCGCACACCCATCGAACAATAGATGGTGGAAAACCCCGAAAAGGCTGATAAATTGTTGCACGAGCAAAAACAATCCCTCTTCCGCCGTCCTCCATCCCCCAGCCGACGGCAACCGGATGGCGCACGGTTCTTCATCACTTAGCAGTTCTTCTTTCACGAAGCGCCTCGCGTTCGGTTTTTGTGAGGATAAACTTCCAACCCCTTGGCAAAGCATGGGGACAACAGAAAATAAAAATAGAATGCAACCGAGCGAGTAAGCAACACAGTTGCGAACAGCAATGTGAGGGCCACCAACCTTACAATTTCCACGTCCAGCCCTCCCAAAAACCCCCGAAGTCCAAACAGAGTGTATGTCTACGAAACAAAAAATCATACAGACCGGCTTTTTAGCTCCAATAGAACAAAGCAAAAAACTAGGTGCCACT
Organism: Anopheles sinensis; assembly: GCA_000441895.2. Classification (NCBI taxonomy): domain Eukaryota; kingdom Metazoa; phylum Arthropoda; class Insecta; order Diptera; family Culicidae; genus Anopheles; species Anopheles sinensis. Next base: position 96,438 of record KE525325.1, read on the forward strand.
TGCGTCCAGAAATTCCGTGCAGCTCATTGGCAAAATGGAGACTCTCGACCCGAGGGCGCTGGGAAGGAGGGGAGGATGGATGGAGTTTGTACGTGATAAGAATTTAATTTCGTGGCGCAGCATCCGTCCCGGCGAACGGTCCTGAGCTGTGTCGTGGCTGTAGCGCCCGAGTGTTGCTGTTTTTTCAACCCACCCTTAGACATCCACCGTAGCGTGCAAGTGGCGGAGCCGGAGTGTCAGTTCAGCTTACAAGGCGCGTAAAACGAAGTGACTTTTTCGACATGAAACCGACACACGGAACGGGCAGGCTGAAAGTAAACGAGGAGCAACAAAAAATAAAATAAACGGATCCGCACACACCCGAACATCCTGAGCAGGAACGGACCGTGTGACCATCGTTCCCATCCATAATGCACCAGTGACATGATCTTCCGGCGGCCACCGTCGACTCCAAACGCGGGCCGGGGAACTCCGTGCAGGCCGTGAGTGGGTTATGACGAACTGTGCGAGTCGAAACCCGGAGGAGCATTATCCACCGGCGACTCGGGATGAACGAACCCCCGCAGGGGCTTAAGGGTGACTTGTAGCAAAACTATGAGGACGGGGAGAGGGCAGAGGGGTGGCAATCATGACTCAGTTGTTGCAGCCTTCCAAGCAGAATGCGCGAGATTGTGCTGCACTTCCACGGCGAAAACGGACGGCGAAAGTTCCGGCGAAGGAAACCCGACCGGCCCGCATGAGAAGTATAAATCTTTAACAAGCCGAAGAACTGGAAGCGCATAAGATAAGAAGGTGGAAATAAAACTAGGAAAGTGCGCCCGTTGCACGACCCGGGCTTGGTGCGGTGCACTTTGGGTGGCATGAAAATTTAATGAATCACATATTGGGTTAAATCAAATTCCATGCTGCAGATGAACCAGTCTGGTGCTGCAGAGAGAACTGTGTTGAGGCGGTGAAAAACAATTTCCTCGAGGCCGAATTACATTGAGCTCTTTGGCCAGCGTTAAAGTTTCCTCCATCCCGTGCATCCGTGGTGAAACTATTGACTGACGAAACCGTTTTTAACTTGTCGTACTAAGTTTCACGATTGTCAAATATAAAAATTGTCACCTGCCAAAGCATGACAAATAGGAATGTTAATACTTTCTTGTACATGTTTGTTTTAATCTCCATCTGTCGTTCTTTTCTTGGTAACTTCAGAGTATCCTGACGGTGGGGTTGTAAGTGTCGAGGAAAACATATACAGTTAGCAAATAATGTATCATATAAGGGAAATGAAAATGTCACTCTCCGAATCGATGGATCTACTCTTATGTATGAAGTTTTGTTGACATTTGCATTTTGAAATCCTTCACGCAAAGCTGTAGCTTTCCCATAGATTTTTACGAGAATTATTTCTCTCGAAGCGAACCTTGATGAATAATTAGATTCTTTAAATAGTTCTTGTAGTGATGCTAGAAGGTTGGTACCGTACGTGGTTGCAACTTTAATTCTTATTATAACATTCAAACATTAGTTTCAACAAAATTCACGAAATGAAGAATTTCACCATTTTTTTAACGTGCATTCGTTACATTCGTACCGAACGACAAAGAAGATGTCGCTGCCAAGAGGAATAAATTATTATTAGCAATTACCTTGGATACCTGAAGAGTCACGTCGGATGCAGGGAGGAAAAAACCAAGGTTCGTGTGTGGCAAATAATATCGTTATAAATATGGACGAGCCTCCGAACTCATCTAGTTACCTAGTGCCAGCAATGTATGCACTCCCACGGCAACCGTTACGGTCGCATTCGTAAACCTGTAGCTCGGGGGGCGATTCTCGGATCAAAGAGAAGCCGTCTAGCTCCGAAAAATGAAAAAGTAACACACCTTTTCCCACACCAGCCGCAATCCGCGCCAGCTGGCCTCGTCCTCGCGAAAAACCCTGCAAATGTGGTGTTGCTCGTTGATCGACTTGGGTTTCTCTTTTTCGGTATGGAATGAGTTTTGAATTCGTAATGAACGGGAAGATAAATATTCATCACCATTCCTCCGTCGACGACTACCACGATGCATCGGAATTCTGTGGAACTATTTTTGTATTATGATTTCTGTTGCCTGTATATTTGTGCCAGTATGCGAGTGTGTGTGCTTTCCTAAGGCAGTCGGAGTGTGCCGTTTGTTTACCTGCTCATTGGCAAGTCAGCAATCCCGAAGCCGTAACGGGGCGAGCGAAGAAGTTGGTGATGTCTTTTAATTTTCCTCACCGGGGGGAGAAAACGTTGCATCTGTAACATCTTTGAGTGATTAGTAAAGCAAATTCCACCGGAGAGAAGTTGTTTCCAGATTGCTGCCCTTCTATACTACCAACAGAACCAGAAGCAAAATGTTAAACGGCTGTTCGTCAAAAGGATGTAAACACGTCAACCATCGACTCTCCGTTGCCTTCTCGATAGGTGTGATCATTCAATCCCGTCCTTTAAATACTCCTATTTCCGAACGAGCGGCAGCCAACGAGCCGCAACGGTAAACGAACGATTCGCTGTAATCAACCGAGTTCGTAATTGGAATACAAATCATTTCCCACGTTGTTCGGTTTCCATTTTACAACGACCATTGATTATGCATGGAAAACGACAGACCTGTTCCAATCGAAAGCTTCTCGATTGCGAAACATCTGCATGTCCGATCGCATTGGACGGTCGAAGTTGAAAGGGAAGCAATGAAGTGTGTGATTGTCATTGATTTGCTTTCCGTTCTTTCTGGAAGCATTTAGTAGCGTGGGAGAGATTTACTTTATTCATTAATATTTACAGAAATGCTTTTTGGCAACATACAGTATATTTTAAATCATTTCAGGTCATATTCTTGGAAGTCTCGTGATTCCTAGAATTGAGCTACCGACTACAACAGTAGGATAAAAAAAACTGTCGTGAAAACAGAAAACTCTCAGCATAACAATAACGACATTCCAGTGCAGACTGAAACGAGGACAGCGTCCATTTTGTGCCCGGAGATCATTTCACTTCACCGCAGGAGAAACAGAAAATCACCCGCCCTGAATTCCGTGTTCCATTTTGCAAAAGCACAAACAAAGTGCAACAGATATTGAAAAAGTCAAAATGAGAAAGAAATCACCACGGGATTGGATTAACGGTGGGTGGCATGCAAGGAATGTCGAAGGACAGCAAAAGCTGCCGGGAACCGGGAGTGATAGTAGCAAGAAGAATAATGCGCAAAGATGTTGGAATGCGGACGGGGAACGGGGAATGAGGGGGTAAAACAGTCAGGAAGCTCATACGAGCGCCAAGATGAAATTTCTTCGAAACGCGATATTATTCCACATTATCTGAATATATATTATGTTATTTGTTCGGATTTCCAGGCTCCGTTCCGCAACGCAAACCCCCCCCCGCAAACACTCCCGGATATCACGGTCAGGATCGGGGAAGCTTTCCTATAAATATTTATAATGCACGGCAGATTTGCAGCAAAAAGCACACTCCACAGGCACTTGACATCCTGGCCCGGAAAAGCCTTGGTTTGGGCTTCTTGGCGGAACGTTCGGAATACCTCCACTCCGAGCACAAATACCCCGGCAACATTTGACTCCCTGGAGGGAAAGGTGGTTAGCTAGAAGGAACCGACAGGAAAAAGCACGAAATAGGCAAGGAAAAAAAAGCCCATAGAAAGGAGCTCGGTGAAGGTGCACACTCTCTAGAAGCAGTCGAAGCGAGTCCGATGGCTCGAGTCCCGCACGCTTTCCGATGTTCGATTGGGTGGGGCTTCAGGCTCGGCGATCCAGAAGAGTGGATAAACCTCGGAAAGTGTGTGTTCCTGGTGGGTGCTTTTACGTCAAACAAGAAACTGGAAAGGGGACTCTTACCCGCAAGCGACTTCGTGCAAACGTTACCCTTGCGTTACAGGCAAGCATCTCTTTTGTGCTGTTACTACCTATATTTTGAGAATTGCCATACTTCATCCTTTTCCTCGCACTCTTCCCTTATTGTTCCATTCCCAGTGGAAAGAACGAACGAAATCCCAAAATTCTACTCAATAGGCGTTCCGTTTGGTTTCATTCCATTCGTCACGAAGTGCAACGGAGCTTTCCACCGTCGCTAGAGAATGATGATGTGATGTGTTATGTAAAACTCGCAAACAACAAACATACAAACACACACGCACAGTTGTACCATATGAAAAACGGGTTGCAAACAGTACCATTACACTTAAGCGACCGGATATGTTCAGATCCTGGCTCAGGAAGTCATTCGAAGTGCAAGCAACAGTTACGCTTACCATACCATTAAACCATCAAACACTTGCAGTAAAATTGATACTAAAGGCACCACAATATACTTCTCCACTAGAATTTGAATGCAATGTACATATGTACACGTATTGAATATCACCCTTGTGACTCCTTGGTTGCCGATAAAAGTTAAATTGAAAAACAATGTTATGCGGGAGGCGAGGTATTGTTTCCACTATATTGGTTTATGACCAAATACTGGCTACATTAAACCGTTTATCATCATTTATCAAGTTATTATTTCATTGTGGAATATAATTAGACGGAGAGAAATGATTCATCTACTAACCAGCTTCTTTATCGGAATGATGTTTTACAAACAGCTACAGGATGACAAAAAAACTCTGTTCTACACAAGAAAAATGTTCTTATCTCGTAAACTACCAGGCGCCTCCATCGTAATTTCGCTTCTAAACGAATTGGACCGTACCATGGCAATGGACATCAACAAACGATTTCTCATAAAAAGACGTATTGTCAGCAATAAGGGTTCGCTTCCGACACATATTTTCGAGACTGTTGTTCATCGGTTGGCATAGAAATCCTAACCAAAGTCTTTGCACACAATTTGTCGTCATCTAGAAATCCTTGGCAATTATGAGTGAAATAAAAACAATCCAAAAGACGGCGCCATAGGTAGAGGTAAGAAAGTTCCATCCACTCCCGGGTGGTTGTCACAAAGTCCTTGTGTTCTGCTAAATGATATAAATTGCACATTTATTACACATGCTCCATACTGTGGTCGCTTTTCTAGCCTCCCGCTGAACTACGGCTTCGCACGAAAAAAAAGGACAATACAATGTCCAACGGCTCGGTTTGCAGTATAAAAGTTAAAATGAGCCTACAAGCTGAAATGAAGACGGATCAGTTACTCGGCAGGAGTTCACAGTAGGAAACCAAAAAAACACGCACACAGTCACGAACACACACGCACAACCTAATAATAAGAATGAAACAATCAAAAGCTATCAGAATGGGAATGGCCACCGCTAGGTAGAAATAGACATCATCACCAGACCGGAAGGTAGCTTAGCAACGGGATATGAGATACGTACGTTTTACAACTACAAATTTTCCTCCGAAACGGCAACACAAAATCAAGTTACCATGACGCAAAGAACGAAATAAATTAGACAACAGTAAGGGAGCAAACGATTCATCACACCAAGGGATACAAAATGGTTTCTGGCCGAGTACATTCTAATTGGTCGAGAACACTTTTGTATAAGTTGTTCTATGCACACCAATGTTATAAACGCTAGAATCATATGATTTCGTCACACATTTACAAGAAAACCAACGGAAACAGAATTATATAAAAATAATTTCGTTGGGCATCTTGTTTTCCCAACGGAAACAGTTGAAGTTCTTTTAAACACTTCCTTTATTTAGTAAACCCATTCCTAGGCTTTCAAGGATACATGGTACTCGTGGTAATGTGATAATAATAAATCAAGTATTCCAGCCTTCACCGGCTTTGCTGCCAACGAGCAGTCGGATATACATTTCATCACTCGCCGGGGAAGTGGCACAGCACAACAGCTTCGTTCGCAATTATTCGCCGTGCCAAATCGAATGAACATGCTACAGACACTAAACCTCACACCGGTTACTTCCTCTGCCGGTTTCTGTAAAGATAATTTCTACTCCACCCTTTGCGACTTCATGCTGGTCTAGTGATGAGTAAAAAGAAGCACTTGGCCGATCGGTTAGGATGTAAGGAAGGCAATGGAAAAAAGGCATGAGGTAATAGGAATCCCGTTCCCCCATGTTCTAGCTCCATTTCCAGTCCCTCCGACAATGGCCGAATACCGAACCGCCGAATAGGATGGCCGGACGCGGTGGCGCGGGAGAGTTGGAGGACAAGCGGTTCGGTCGAAAATAAATGTTGGACATCATAAATGAACGCCAGCTGGAACCGTCGGCACGAGAGATTCATTTCCTACGGAAACCGGAACTTCCGTTTCGCACCGACGGTGATTAATTGTTTGCGTCTGCGAAATGAACGTCGGCCCAGCAAGCAAGCAAGCAAGCAAGCAACCCGAATGGTCGGTAGTTTTCTATCCTGCTGAGATGATCAGAGGCAAAAATAAAAGATGTAACCGCTCCTACGGGCGGGGAAAAAGTTAATAGCAGGCACCGCTTTGTAACGACCACTAAACGAGCCGAACACGAACCGCAGCTCGATAAAGGAGCTGCCCTCATGACTTTATGACAAATCTCAGTTGGTGGTGGCAAGTTTTGAGTAGAAAGATTCATCGCAAAAGGAAATAATAGTACAATTCGAAGACTCATCGGAAAATCAATTGATTTGCGCTAATAATGAAAGAACGACAAAAAACTAAAACAAACAAATAGGCAATATTTTTGTTAAATTACATTAAAATTAAAATACGAACTTCTCACTATTGTACTATGTCTTGAGGTTTTGTAAGTATTTTTCCAATTTTATGCTATGCAAGACTCTAACAGAAAACTTTCCTTCAAGAGAAATAAGAAATAAAATACATTTCGCAGAAACAAATCCTTCCCAATCGCCGATTTGCAGTAAAATATTATTTTTAAGTACTCGACCGAATTGAACAGACTTATGCGTCCCCGGAGTAATCACATTATTTTAAACGATCTCTACCTAACACGAAATCAATGAAAAGTTTGCCTCGCCAACGATAATACCGAACCCGGTAGACTTTCCATCCACTGTAGCAGCGGAGTTGCCGATAAAAGCAGAGTTTAGAAAATTCATCGATTATCCGATACGGAGCTACAGTTTCCCCGGTGCGACAAGGGAAAGTTGAGCTCATATTTAATTACCATTATCGTTACACATACGCCCGAAAATTACTACATTCGCTGTTCGCAGTGCTTTGGGCTCAATTTCTCGCCCCCCCCCCCGTAACCCGGCCGTTTTGTCGAAGAATGTGGTTTCGAATTTTCCAACTCCAAAAACCCAAGCCCCCGGAGTCGGCGAGGGGCGGGTGCTTCGAGTGAAGAAAAGGGTCGCGCTGCACGTAACTTACATGCGCTTACTGCGTTATCTTAATCGAAATCAATATCGCGATCGGTGTATGGTTTCGCAGGAGCGCAGGAAGTGAATGTTTGGGAAATCCAATGCCTAGAGCCTTCGAGCCCCAAACCCCGACGGTGCTGCCGATATCGTATCGGCCGTTCGGCCGCAATTACGCCACGCTTCCCGTCAATCATTGGTCCGATAAAAGTCACACACGCCCGTCCGAATCCACACGCCGCTAATCGCTGATTGAAGCCTAATGCGCCGTGGCCGGAAGCTACTTCCGCTCCGACGCCGGAGGTGCTCAAATGTGGAAAGGTGCTTTTTGAATTTCCGCCCTCGCTTCCGGGACGGTGTGAGACGGTGGCGCCACATCGTGCGTGGCATTCGCAACGGCCCCGGCACGGAAACGTGTTCATTAGGGATATGTGTCTACTTTCGAT
>KE525325.1:125714-138740 GCA_000441895.2 Anopheles sinensis
AAAATAATAACTCAAGCGAGACAAAGAAAGAAGTACACGACTGGTAGAGGTAGATAGAAAGAGAGGGGAAGAGGTAAAGGGAAAATCTAAAGGATTTGTATGCATTAGAAGAGGAAAATAGAGCTAGAAAGTGAAGGGAAATATCTAGAGATACGTTTGAGTATAAAACATTTAAATAAACTTTTGTCCACCGTGCTGGTGTGTGTTTGACGCATAGCATGGCTTTAATTCAGTATCTTGGGACAAAACGGGTTGCCAGTTTCCCTCAGAACATGATGAAGGGGAAAAAGCCGCATCTGAAAGCATAGTAATCTTTCACCACATAACTCCACTGGTACGGAAGCGATTTTCAGAAGATAAAGAATTAGAGAATGCGTAGATAATTTATTTAAAATCCATTAATTATTTATGGTTTTTCGTCATTAGTATTTTTGGCGTATTTTTGTTTTTCCTCGTTGGGTTTAAAACTCAATCCTTTCGGCTAATCGGACTTTCCCAAATCGATTGCCCTCCTTGCGTTTGTTTGCACAAATCGGAACACCGTCTGTTCGACGCCCTTTCTCAGAACGACCCCTGCGATAAAAGGGTGAATCACTTGTTTACGATAATATTAATCGCCCGTTTTTCCGCCGGTTTTCCAGCGCGACCGTATTGGCTGTTTCGAGGCATCCAGCCGTAACATTGTTTCCTCTGGCGGCAACCGAGGCGTCGAGGATGATTTGAACGAAAAAAACAAAAAAATAAGAGTCCCAAATGGCATCGGGCTGGAGCAGAAGGTGCGTAGAAATTACATCTTCCCTAAAATGGGCGTCATTCCGTCGGCATGATACACGGAATAACCTCTTCGACCCAGCTCCGTTCCCGATGGCAAGGACCAACCTTCCAAAGCCACCGAACTCAATGGGTGGGAAATTAACGCCATTTACGGATGGGGAAAAAGTACCACAAGGAGTAGAGATGAACAAAAGAAGAAAAGAAAAAGAACACAATATCAACTCGGAATTAATGCTAAAACCGGCATGAACCGATCGTTCGCTTCGTAACGGTTCTGTGCACTGGATAATAAGCGCACTAATTGGAAAAACGGTACCATAAAAGAGTTAGCCGACGGGCGGGCAGCAGGGTGGAAAATGGGCTTTAGTAGGTGGCGCAACGACCCGCAAGGTGTGGTCGCAAAAGTTTCCATTTTATTTACTGCGAAGCGAAGGGATGAAAGGGAACTTGATTTCAAAGACTCAAACACCATGGTAGGAATGGAAGAAACCGTTTGCGAGAGCTTCTTAAGACCAGTTATCCACTAGACATGTTCCGTACATGTCGATGACTTGCGAAGGGAGGAATATCAAACACAACTGGGTGATGAAAATTTCACCTCCATTCCGCTAGTTTCCGGGAAAGTTTACGGGCAAACTTGTTGTACCTTTTTCCGAATCGAAAAACGTGCGTGAACGGCAATATTCCCACCTTTTTTGCGACCATCCAATGATTTAGCGTATCTCGTGCAAAAACTCGACCATAAAGTTACTCAACACGCGATACAAATTTCAATCACCTCAGCTCCGTTCTTCGGTTTTGAAAAATTGAAAATTTCCCTCACATCAACTTCAAGCACTAGACACCGATGCGATGAAACGTGATGAAAGTTATGGGACGTCCATCGGACATTCTTCACAACCCTCCCAAACTAGACAAGCTGCCAAAATCTTGTACCATCACCCCACCCCATCAAGAGTCAAACAAGCTGGCGAAAATGATGCCAAACAGTTGCATCCGTTCCGATAAGGAACCGGACCGGCGGGTCAAACTTTGTCCAGCCATGTCAGCCGGGAAGCGAAATAAAAACGGACGAACGAGGTGTTCGATCGCACGGAACAAACTAGACAACACAACAGTCTCTTCATGTGGACATTTTCCCATAATTTCTTGTTCTGCTCGAGCGCAACGGGGTTTCTATTGCATTTTCGTTGACAAAAGTGAGCGTAAAACTTTGTTTGAAATAAGTCCACAACTAAGTCCCATTCCGAAAGGATTTTTTGATTGCGTTTGTTGTGAAGATGAGAACGTAACTTTTACCAATCGTCTTCAGGAGTGGACCGTTTCATAGCGTAACAATCAATGAAAATATTTGTGTACATCATAAACATTTTAGAATATTCCCATCGTTACAGTTTATGTTCACTTAGTCATTAGATGTTGAAAAAAAAACGAAAGGTTAAAACAATCTGAAACATGATAAAGCATAAAATACGGTTTAATTTTGGTCGAAAACCCACTCTTACTGGGGTCGTAAAAAATATTCAAGCATTCATTTAAACAATTTAATTTAACAACAATAAACAAATCTTTTTTATTGGAAACCTTCTTCTTTTCGCTTACCCTTAAAAATGCTTCAGCCGTTTGGAAAAAGGGCCCGCGGGTATTATTAAATGCAAAACCAGAAAAAAAGTCCTAGTTCATTAAAGGTAATAGTGGCCGAAATAATAAAGCGGCTGATCTGAAGCGGCTCGGAAACTTTGACCTAATACTGAACCCGTTCCGGGGTCGGGATTGGCTGAGCGGTGGCTAATCAGGCGACCCTTTTTGTTTTTGTTCGTTGCGTTGCACAGCACAACGACCTCAAATAATTTAACCACAGAATGGTGTATCTAAATTTGTATAGTCCCGGAGGTGGTGGCGAAGAGCGAGGGTGCACGACAAACCCCAACGACAGAATTCCCAACCCCCGCACTCCCTTATCCCAGCGTGTAAACGAAAGGCCCAAGCATGATTAACATCCGGAAAAGCCGTTTTGTTTTGTGACGTCTTGCTCCCGGATCGTTGCTGGAACCCCCGCGGGGGAGGAGAGTGAGAGCGGAACCGCAGCGCACTGCGGTAGGGCAAGAGGAATTGAGATCCTCTCCCAATCCGTCGGTGGGAAGCGAAGCTGTTAGAAGTAGAAAATAAATACATCCGTTAGTCGTACGAAAATCCATGGCCGACCACGAGAATTGGTCATGCTGGTTCCGCTGGTTCCGGAACGGGTTTGTTCTATTCCTCGCACTCGTTCGCACCGTTGCTTTGAACACAACCGAACAAAAATCGGCCATTGAACGGTACTATCTCCGGTTGAAACCCCCTAACCTCCGAAGCTTCCCATCGGGCCATCGGGAAAAAGTTGTGTGTCCAGTTTCCATCGCATTGCTCGCATCGTGTTGCCCTTTCTCGAACTGACGGTTCGGCTGGCGAAAGTTCGATAAAAACCCCCCGAAATAACCCGGGAGTAGGGGTCCCAAGGGCGGATGCGATGGATCCATGATGGTACGAATGGCGAAGGGTCGTTGGCAGATCAAAGTTAAACAAAATTAAATTGTTTCACCCATGACCCGTGCGATCAAAAGGTGATAGAGATAGAGAGATTTCTGATAAGCAGAGCACTGTGACGGGTTTTGTGGGTGCGGTTTTACTTTTTTTAACCCCCCCCCCCCCTCCTTCCCCCCGTTTCGTTGAAAAAAGAAATCCTTCCCCAAAACATGCTACATTGGCGTGCCGGAGGTTGGATGGTGCAAAAGGATCGATGGTTCTCGCCCGTCCGAGCTTTCGCTCGATCGCTCGAAAAACGTAAGCCACAAAAACTTTGACACTTTGCCACCGGAGAAGCAAGTCCGGTCTGACGGGCAGATGGAAAACCCTGCGAGCGGGCGAACAGAGGGAGGCTTGCATTTTCCAACCATTGTGCCCCGTGCCTTCGATACAATCGAAGGCGGGCGTGGACCGAAACCGACCTTACTGATAACGAAGAATTCCAATTAACTTGCCACAATATTCAATTATACTTTCAACTCGCACAAGCACAAACGTGACTGACCCGGAAGGCTTCCGGGACCTTCCTATACAGAAGCAAAAACACACACACACACTCGCTCGAGCACTTCGGGTGGTAAAGTAAAAAAAGTAAACCCGGCACCAAAAGGACACCACACCCGGAACACCACATTTCGATGCCACCGACGTGTAGCATTTGCGAATGGTCACCCTTCACGTGGCGTTCGAAGTAATTAAGTTGAGAATTTACTAACGAAAGCTTTGCCCCTCACTGCATACCCGCTCCAGAAGCCTAGAGACGAGACGAGAAAAGTGACCGAGCGGTGGTCGGAGTTATTCCGATCATCCCGCTTGCGGTCAAAGGCGGAACGAACTTTTAACACAATTTTCCATCCGCACTCGGGATGCAGTATGTCATCATGCATTAATAATTGTTTATTATATTAGAGCCGGGTGAATATGTTTGACTTCCTGTCCCGCTGGAGTGTCTGGTCTTGCGAGTTCTAGAAACCCATTCCACCCACAGTGGGGCGGGAAAATCATAAATTGCTAGATGCGGACAAGTGCATTCCAGTTCGAACAGGATTCGGAGTCGAAAAGGAGAGGGAGTTCGAAACAAGCAATCGTATCCTTGGAGCGGAAAGAACGATTGTCTTTCCTGACGCAATTTATTCTACGCTAGGGAATCAAGGCTAAACGATTTTTAATAAAGAAATATTTTTGGAGAAATTGTGGTTCTACTTTAAAATCATTCAGAAATGATTATAAATCAAATTTGACTAACAGAAGAGAGATCCTAAAATCTGAGCCTTAGAGAGAGTATCGAAACTCAAATTGCTATAAAACATAAGCCATTATAACCCTCAAAATCCAGATCATGGGACATCCCGAAACAGGTGAGGCAATACCGTTGGATTGTCATTACAATAATCATCATCTCAATCGGTCCACCCCTCTGCCCATCAATGTCAACCTTTGCTAATACACTTTAAGGAGAACAACATCCCCATCGAGAAGAATATACGAGCCAAAAGGCAAACCGAAACACTTAACCAAGCTATTGGGTGCTTTCTTCTTCCACTCGGGGACACGTTTTCCTATTTGAAAGAGTTCGAACGAATTTGTTTGGATTATCTTTTTTATTGCATCGATTAGATTTGACACTTTCGCAACGGTTGCCGTCATCCGTTTGGTGGTTTTTTGGGTTTTTTTTACTCCGTTTTCCTTCCTTTCACCCCGTGGAAACCAGGAAGGAAACAGAACGGTGGCGCACCGGAACCCCCGAACCCAAAACCGAACCGAATCGAACGACCAATTTTCCCGTACCGGTCTCGTGGGACCAACGTGGCCCCGACGACTGCGATGTGTTCCCATTTGACCCGATTCCATTTCATTTGACCCAAAGCACACCGGAAAAAGGCGCGCAAAGCGAAGCGAAAGGTTAACGGAACGAATTTCCCTTTCCCCTGAGATCGGGCTCCAGGGTGGGTGGAAAAGGATTTGAATGTCGGTGTGTCTCCCGCCATCCCGAACCCAATCATCTGCTTCCCAACGAGACAACCGGATGGTCTTTCTGATTTCTCGCCCGTTTTACCTTCCGCTTGTTGTCGTTTTGTTTTTTCAATGGGAAAGCACACATCGGAAAACAATTGTCAAAAAGGGATCGGACCGGTTGGCCGGATCGGTGATCGATTCGAAAAAGGAAGGAGGGAAAAACCGTTCATTTCAACTCGACTCTGACCGAGCGGACCATTGTGAAAACCCATTTCTAACACAAAAGCGACAACAATCATACGCTACAGTTGCGTTGAGCTAACTTGCTCGAGAGGTGGCTTGAGGTATGGAACTGAGGTAAGAAACAGACAGCAATAGCAACTCCATTCACTTATCGGATGCTGGATGTCCGACGGTTCCGCATTGGTTGCCGTGGGAAATAGTTTTTGATTTTACGATACCCTTTTTTAGCAAACCGTTTACGATTGTGCTTCATGGGGAAATTATGAAAAGGATCTTCAACCGGAACACGATTAAGCATGGCTTTGTTCTTGTGAGCGTTTAGTGGAGGAAGGGACACATTTAAAGATGAAAAACGGCCATGTTAAAGTATTTTAAAGACTTACAATTTTAATACAAAAATTTTCTAAAACTGACAAAACTTAAAAATAATTCTCTTTAAAAATGATTTTTGCTCGAAAATGTAGAAGGTAATAATAATGATTGTCTCTTCAATGTATCGCAACTCAACTCGTATCCTTATGATCACCTTCATCCATTCGCTCGCGACGGAATTGTGAAGAATCTGGTCGGAATCTTATTCTTGGCCGATGGTGGATTCAACCGAGATATTCCACCCAGGATCTGCCACCCACCGTCACCCGCTTCCCATTCCTTCACTATGTGCTCCGCCAGCTTGGCCTCCATAATCCCCTCTATGGAACTTCCGGTGGATACGTTACACCGCTTTCCTCCATCCTGCCGAGATTCTCCAGCTTTCCACTCCACTCGCTGTCCGGCGACCGACGGCGGACCCTTTGATGTGCCCGCTGCCCGGCGTTGTTCGCCGGCGGAAGTCGTGCGCGAACCCAGTCCACCGATGGGGAAGAATTCGCGATCCCGAAACCGTGCGCTTCCGCTGAGAAACGCGACCTTCCGGTTCCGCCGTCCTTTCCGGGGTCGCACGGGAATATTGATGGAATTCAACCGGAGCGTAGCGGGCCGCCGTAGTTGGCCCACGTAGGCGACCGCCACCGGAATGCGAATGCGGTCCCGGTCGTGGCATGGGCGGGCGGGTGGCAGCGGAAGCAACGGTGGACGAAGGTCGTACCGGCCCGGGGGCGGTCTGAAGAACGGTTCACGCCGGTACCGGTCGTACGTGTAACCGCAGCAAACTTGCCGCACCTTTCGGCGTCCACCTTCCGTCCCACGGCGGAAAGATGCCACCGGTTCCGTTTCGTAATGTCCGGGACCCGGATCGGCCGGATTGCGCCGACAAACGGTCGGTTCCGAAACGGCCAACCGCGAAGTCGCTCGTTCGTTCATTCTGTCGCCTGCGTAGATACAATTTCTACTTTAAAATAGTTCCGCACTCAAATGACAATAATTCTTATTTTCGTAGGAAAAACACCACATTCCTTCCTTTGTGTTTTTGTTAAAGAAACTAAATGGATTTTTCTTCCACTACTACAACACATCACAATCCCTCGTTGAACGCGTTTTAAGATGACCCCATAGCTACTTTCCCAACCATCAAACGGGTCTCTATTTCAAACACGCATTTTTACATCCTCGACAGAAATCCCTCCAACGGGCATAAACATCCCGTTCGAAATAATTCATCTCCCAAAGCGTAACGAAAACAAAAAATAAACACGCATAAATCAACTTTCCGGTGGAAAGATTTGACATAAAAGCCGCCTTTCTGGCGGCAGCGAAATCCCACTCACGTCCGCGAGTCCTTCGTTCCGGGATGTTATTGCTTCTGCGGAATGTAAATTGAGGAAATGCCCTGAAGTATTACTTCCTCGCATCAGATTAAAGCGTTTTTTTTATGCCCGCATGAAGTTTCCGTGTTAGATGTTGTTACCGAATTTAGCTTTTAAATCAAATAACGAAAACCCTGCCCAAAGGGCGTGGAAATGACGGGACTTGTTACGGCTCCGGTGACTTCAGTATAATTATAACAAAAATAAGCTACTGAATCATAAAACAAATCAGCGAGCCGCCGAGGAAGCGCCACCAAAAGTGATCCCACGAAGTGCTTAAGTGAGCGAAACTGAACGTAAACAAGTTGGGCCTCCTCGTAAGTGAAA
Source organism: Anopheles sinensis (assembly GCA_000441895.2). Classification (NCBI taxonomy): domain Eukaryota; kingdom Metazoa; phylum Arthropoda; class Insecta; order Diptera; family Culicidae; genus Anopheles; species Anopheles sinensis. The sequence continues at coordinate 133,325 of KE525325.1, forward strand.
ATGTGATACACACGAACCCGTGAAAGTGGCTGGAAATGTTTAGTATTCCGACCAACGGACGTCATCGGCTCACGTTCGAGCATACTTAGCGCTTCGCTCGACGAATGACTGGAATCGCAATGAAGCTCAATTTATTTGCATGTGTGCACGGTGCCTTTCATTAGCACAGCAGCATCGTCGCAAAGTTCAATGCCCCAGGGTTTCAAATATTTTCGTTCTTTATCGATGAGACTAAACATTGTAATGCATTAGTCAAAAATAGCAACAAGATTGATATCTTTTTATGATTAAAAACCATATGAGCATGACACCACAACATGCCCTGTTTAGGGAAATTACAAACAGAAACCCTAGGGTTCCATTGTTTGAAGAAAACGCGATATGGACAAGTTTTTGTTTGATAAAAATTTGCTATTGTAAAACATGTTGTCATCGACATGAGTTTATATGATCCTTATATCGTTCCCCGGAGAAAGATTTACAGGAAAAAGGGTGTCGTTCAGTGAACATCCTAACGCACACTAACAAACTGGGCAGGGCGTCCATACAATCAGTTCTAATTTCAAAGTTTCCACTTTCCTTTTTTCCCCTACCACTGCTTCTCCACATCGCATCGCACCCGTACATCATCACTTCCGGGAATGTTTTATTTGCCAAGACTTCTTTCTTCCGCTTCCTTCGTGATACACCGCTCCGACCCGTTCCCTACCGAGCTGCTATTTAATCTATTTCACAGCATTCTCAGAGCGGATTTTCCGCCCCAGCATCCCATCCGACGTTTCCCAGGGTGGGACTTACAAGAAGTGCACAGAAGGAAAAAAAAAGAGCGGGGAAAAGACGGGTCGTGACTCGGGCTCGGAACCAGCTTTCAATAGGTTCAATGATGTGTGTACATGTGGCCTGACGTTTGCACGCACAGTTGCACACGTACAGCGCCCGGTTACACACGACGAATGCTTTCATATTCATACTGCTCCGGCTATAAATCATTCTCCTGGGTTTCTTTCAGATCTACATGCGCCGCCACCTCCCGCCTGCCATTATTCCCCGGCATTTGGATTTTCCACGTTTTTCTCTGCCGTTTGGTTTGAGTTTTTTTTTTGCGTTCCACATTTCCATTTCCATAAGGCACACCCATCCACACCCAACCAATCAGCTTAGATCGCCCTTAAATAATCTTTCCTTCTCCTTGGTTTCTACCTCAACATCCCACCCGGAAGGCTCTCCGGTTGGAGTCGGATCCAACGGCCAGAAGCCTGTAGCTTCGCTTTTCGCCACCGCCTCGCCACAGCGGGAAACCCCTCGGACAACAGGAGCACATTTACAGACCATCGTCGCCGTATCGTGTGTCACATAAAGCATCGTTGGTTTATGCTTTCGTACCGTTTCGCTTTCTTTTCATACATGGTATTTATTTAAAGCAAGGCTTATATTTCACCGTTTGCAGTCGGTTTGGAGAGCTAAACCAAGATTTTGCTTTTTCGTTCCTCTTAAAAGCCCCGGGTTCCGGTCGGTTGCGACCCCTCCCGCAACGAAGCATAAATAAATGGTAAACAAACCGAAGCAGACACAAAAGCGGAAAATAAAACAGAAATAATGCAAAGTTTTATGAACCGTCTGGAAGTAAATCTATTTCAAATAGACGACACAACGACGGAAGGTGAAAAAGAGTAAAGGAACCCCAGAAAACATAGCAGCACGGGACACTAAAAATCATATCCAAACAAGCAGATGCGCATTAAAAAAGCTACTATCCTCGGTCTTTCCGGTAGCATTAGCTTTGGGCTGAGGTAATAAACCAAAGTAAAAAATAAAGGGTTACACGGAAACGGAACGCCAACGCAAACCGGACGTCCTAGCCGTTGGCTTACGGTACATGTGTTCAGAGGTCACGATTTACAGGTTACCCCAGACATACCTACGGGGGGGAGGTGAAGGATCCACTCGTCCACAGTCTCAGTCTTTTATGCAAAGTTGGAGCAATGTAGAAAAAAAGTCAATTTTACTGACGCCAAGGCAAACATTCTACAGCAAGCAACAGAAGAAGTAAAATCTGAAGTAAATAAAGGTTAAAATAAAAATTGGAACCGAACCTTGCGCCCACCGTTAGATAAGCACGCACCGAAGCCAGGAACGGAACAAACATATATACACGTTGAAACATAAATAATACTTACCGGGCCGTATTTTACCGACAAAGTGTTTGCGCGGATGTGATAATTTATTCATCTCCGTCGGAAGGTTGATCTCGTAGTGGACCGCTCGAGCGGAATGCACTTCCGTGGTCGGGTCCGGGGTCGCCCGGAGGTCCTCGTAAAGCACTCCGCTTCGAACGCTGCCGTGTGACGGTGGCCGAACGACGCGGGTGGGGGCTAGAAAAGCGAGAGAAAGACGGGCTCGAATGAGAAATCCAGTGAGAAGGTACAATTGTTTGCCGGCCTCCATGGGGCTAGAAATACCGCCCGATAATCCTTATAGAGGATTATGACGCATTACGGATGTGAACAGGTGGAAAATTGATCCTATTGCTGTTTAATCCCGGCTGCTTTTTTCCAATTTCCCAGAAACGTATTAAATATTAACACCCCGCTAGGGACGAATCTTCAACGACCTCCAGCAGTAAACGGAAAGTAATTTGAAATACAAATAAAAACAATTAAATAACAACCACTTCTTGGTAATTCATGAACATAGCACTGTCAATTTTCAACCATGTAAATGAAGCACCCCCAGTTCGGATCACTTGTTTCCGTAGACGGAGGATCATCCTCACACTCGTAACGAAACTGAGGAAAAGAAAGGAACCCCTATTCTATTTTATTTACCAAACCTACTTCAGTCTTAAATCATGATCCCCAAAACTTCCCTCCGCTGCGCTGGGAAAGCATAAACCATGGCACTTTGGGCCAACTTTTCCTAAATTTATTCACCACTCACATTTACGAACTTCCGCGCGCACTTGGCTTCGCTCCCTTATTTATATTCCACATCCATCATATCGCTGCCAATTTGAGGAACAGCTTTACCAATCAAAGCCGAACCACCATCAACAGCATCCTCCCTACCGCCCACGCTGGCAACCTTAATCCTCTCGATTTCACACTCCCGTGTTTTTCCTTTTTCTTTTGCTTACCGATGGAACATCACCTGTTTTCTTTCTCCTGGGCTCTTACTCCATTACATTTGTTTGAAAACGTAAGGAAAGATAAGGATGGTTTACCATCCCGCACCTGATAATGCGGGTTGGATTTTTCTCTATTCACACCCCCTATCTTTCTATATTGCTTTCTTTAAACAGGAACCCAGGGAACGATGGATGAAAGGACAGGAAAATTGGTAGTGGAAAATTGTAACCTACCCATAAAGGTGCGACTCGGTCGTCCGCTGGTACCTGTTGATATGTTGACCGAATCGGCGATACTTCCGCCTAATCGATATCTACCGCAAAGACGCCATCAGCATCACCATCACCATCATCATCATCATCGTCGTCACCATACCAGCATCACGATCGTCGCCACGGTTTTCATCGTTGTGGTGGGCAGGTAGATGTCGGTTACGGTAGAAGAAAACAGAACAAGAATAAGAAAGGATCAAATTTTGGCCACATGAAGGTGGTGGAAAATTGGCAAACCGGGTACTGGGGGAAATATAACTCCAAAAGGTTGCAACGAGTGAAGGAGGCGCCTTCCTACGCGTTCTCGAAGAGAAGATCTAAGCCGAAGTAGAAAAGGGCGCACGGGATGGATTCAGCTGAGCCGGACCGGAAAGGCGAACCCAAAAGCAATCGGATCCGATCGGATCAAGGTGATAAACATTAGCACACGGATACGGGAAAGAAGGCGCCCAATCCTAGCGCCGATTGGCTGCGAATGCGTGCTCTGCCAGGCCTTGTGGAAAATCCCCTTTCACACGATGGAAAAATGGTTCGGGGAAAAATGGAGGGCGCACGAGTGCGTGCCGGGAAAGATGATGGATATCGATTCGAAAACGTGCCACAGGCTGGGGTGTAGCATTGGAAAGTGGATATAAATTTCATTTCTAAAAACACCCCCACACTTCCTCCTCCCCCCCCCCTCCCTTCCCTTCCGGTGCCTTCTTTGCGCCAGCGACTTGTTTAAAGGACACGCGCCTTCCAATTTCACGGGGCGGAAGTGAGCTTTCAAGGAAAGAGTTTTCGTTTTCTAAATCCACTTCGGCATCGGCACGGGTTTTCTTTGGCACGGGCGACGGTGTGAAGATGTCCTCCTCCGCGTCCATTCCCCTTGGCTCGCGTACGCCAACACTTTAGCGCATACTCTCCCCTGCCTTTGTCAGTGGGGAGTGATAAAAATATCCGATACAACATAAACGGTAATAAAAAGGGAAAGTTTAGATAAATTTGATTGAGTGCCGCACGTGAGCCGCCTCAGAACGGCCGCCAGAGACCGAATAAACGCTCCTAGGCCTTGGTATCCGGTGGGCCGATCTGTTCGCTTCAGCTGCTTTCTTTGCGTTCAGCGAAGGAGTAAACTCCGCTAGGCTTGCTAGTTGCTTACCTGCCCGGTGGAAGGAACCAATCCTTGCGGCTGTCTCGCAGCGAAGGTCCCGAACAGTGTGGCCATTTTCGACGATAAGCAAAACGGTGTCGTCCAGCTTGGCCCGAGCTTGGTTGGTTAGCGCTTGCCGACTTCCTGTCCTTTGCGATCGAATCTGGAAAATTGGTGGCGAGATTATCAAAATGAGTAAAATGTCAAGTTTCGTTTTATTTATTATTTGTTTCAAGGAATATCGATATAAATAACTCTACAGTAATGTTCAACGTACGTTTCCTGATTATACACCTTTTACCACCTTTATTCCCCGTGATGTGAAAAACTGAACTGATTTGATTGAACTGATATTAATCGCAATTCGTGTGGACGCTATAAGGAAAATATTGGACAAAAAATGGGGCAAAACCCATGCCGGCAACAGGGTAATGTACCGTTTACAAATTATATCCCAGGCTGTATGAGTCCGATCGGGGCAATAAGCATACCAATCGAAAGATCTTAAGTAGGTCTAGCTACGTTAAAAGTTTCACGGCTCTAATGTAAGCCGTTTGGACGCTATTGAAAAAAGAGGGAAAAAATCGGTACAAAACCGTTGCCTCCATTCAAAAATAAATAAAAACCGTTTAAATGTAATAATTAACCATATTTTTTCGAATAATTATCGCTCACAAGTCCCACATGCAAGTCTCGCTCATAAGCCCCACATGCAAGTTTCGCTCACAAGCCCCACATGTAAGTCTTGCATACAAGTCGAATGCATTCGCATACAAGTTTTTGACTTGCATGCAAGTTTTCCGATTTTTTTGGCGAGAAAAAACCAGTCCGACGACTTACATGCAAGTTGCATGCAAGTTTTTCCGAGTCAAAAATCGACTTGCATG
>KE525325.1:138798-150986 GCA_000441895.2 Anopheles sinensis
ATAATTTGTAAAAGGTACATTACCCTGTTGCCAGCATGGGTTTTGCCCCATTTTTTGTCCCATCTTTTCCTTATATTTGCGATTAATATCAGTTCAATCACATCAGTTCAGTTTTTCACATCACATCGTTTCACTTTTGGACGTACCGTACAAAACGCATCGGGTATATCTTCCGTGTGAAGTTTCGCAATTGAAGAGGTTAGAACCGCTAGCCGATGAACAAGACGATCGAATCACCATTTTGTCGGTCGGGCAGTACCGTCCGGAAAAGGATCATCCGCTTTAGCTTCAGGCCATGAACGAGATCACCTAATAGGTGCAGCCATTCCGCTTAGCATACCCTAAGTTTCTTAAAAGCTCCGGCGATTTTCTTAATAGGTTGGACGAACTCGCTAAACAACGCTCGCGTTTTCTTAAAAGACGCTAAAAGTTGGACGGAGTCACTGAAAGCACTGAGCATCGCTCTAAACGGTGGTAAAAGGTCTAAATCAAATCCTTCCTTGATAACATCCCCTCTGAGACACGCGTAAAATTCAACCAATTTCGCGTACAAAAATTACAAAGCCATCGATTTACCGCCAAATGTTAGGGCCAAACTTCTTTAACGGGAAACTGTTTGATCGAATGGTCGTACAATACGCGAGGCGCTATTTATGAGCGGAATTTCAAATTTATTGTCCTTTGCCACCCTTTTCCTCGAAATTTCAGCAACGAAGGTTTTGCTGTCGACTCTCGTTTTCTTGTTCGATTGCCTCGGAAAAACTCACCCAAAACCGAATTCCAGGTAATACCGGGCGGTCGTTCAAAGGAAAATAACGCCATAACGTAAAGTACATCCGGTTGATGTATCGATTCAGTGGTTTACTTTACATTGTTGTGCCGTTTTAATGATGACGGTTTATTTTTCACGACTTTCGGAGAATTTTGGGCAATGAAGAATGGGCACCTCGTTGGGGTACGTGTGACGTACGATAAATAACTCCTCCAGCTCGGCAGGCGGAAGCGAAGCTTGCTAAACGAGCTATAAAAACTTCAAAATTGCCTATAAAGCCCCGCACGGCAGCTATTAAATTCAATCGTGTTCAATAAAGCAACTAGCTTCCGTACAGTGCCACAAGGGGATGCGGAAAGGGGACGCCCACTGACGAAAGGAAATATCTATACCGACGGATCATTGATTATTTCAACAGCATTTGAATGATAGCGTAGTAATTATAGGTTCACAATCAGTTCGGTTACCGAGACCGGATCAAACTAATTTTATTAATCTTTTCCATCACAAAGCGAGCCTGATTGGACCGAAGAGTCGTTGTTGCGCTACTAAAACGCGAACAGCATGAGAAAAGCCATCATCAGACTAAACAAACCCATCGCCTCCGATAGGGCGAAGCCGAGGATGGCGTAGGAGAAAATCTGCTGCTTCAACGGCGGGTTGCGTGCGTAGCCGAGGATGAGCGCACCGAACACCGTCCCAATGCCGAGCCCGGAACCTCCTACGCCGATCGTGGCCAGGCTGGCACCGACGAATTTGGCAGCGGTATCCACATCGCGCCGGCTGCAGGATGTTCCGAAGGCTCGCCCGTACATCGCAAGAGGCCAAACAGTTCCGCAGAGACGTTTGGATAACGCTGCATCTTCTCGGCGAACTAGAGCAGATGGCTTGGCGTGGAAAGGTCGAAGCCACGCATGGGCACGATTTGTAGCTACCGAAAGCAGGGCAATATCTGCAGGATTATAGCAAGAGATGTGTGGAATAAATTGTGTAAAACCTTAACGTATATATTTTATACACCGTAAACTTTTAACACATTTTAGACCGAATTTAGCAAACTAACATCGCCTACATTACCTTTCGTCTTATCCTCTATACGATATTTTTGCATGCGTTCCAATAATGAGACAAGCTGCAGCTCTTTAGGACACGATATCATACATCTCTTCTCAGTATCTTTGCTTACTTGCAGTCCTAAAAACATAACCGGAACAAACAAAAGATGGAAAGAGTATATAAGTGATACAATAGAATAAATATTATTGTGATTTAAATTAGATGAATAATAATATATTTCCATGCTCATCTACAAAATCATTGCATCTCGTATCTACAGGCAATGGAAGTGAGTTAGATTCAAAACATGCGTTTCCCAACCCCCAAAAACCAGTACAAAACTAGACACCGCATGGCTCCGGGGCATTGTTTTTGCGCCGGCAAACGGAAACAAATTGACGATCAAAACCGAGCGACCGAAAAGGGAAAAGTTTAGCCCGAAGTAAAGAAAGATGTGCAATAAAACTTTGTCTAGCGTTCGGGCAGGGTTCAGGTTCGCCGAACAAAATTCGATGCCGTGTGCCGGTTGCACACCTTTTGGAAAATGAAACAGAAATGACAAACAGAAGCCGGTGGCGAAAACCCTGGCCCGATGGACTGCAGAAACGGCACGGACGCTCCAACCCAAACCGCTCCGGGCAAAGGGAATCGATCAGTGTTGTCGCCCTTCCGGTTGCCTCGCAGGTCGCCGGACGGAAGCGGGCAGGATTCGGCAAATCCACAACCGGAATCCGCACGAAACAAACTGAGCCAGTAAATGAGAAAAGTAAACTTTCTCGTCGCACCGGAAACCGGCTGAAAAAGACGCCGAACGGGGCGGGGAGGTGGGCTGGTGTCCGGAAGGGTCACTTCCATCCGGAGAGCGAAGCATTACGGCTCCACCTACTCTCCACCCGGCACCGCTTCCTTGACCATTTCCCCCATGGTTTTCCGTTTCCTAGGCAACCGGTCCGAAAGGTGGTTTCCGGTGGGTTTGGGCAATTGTTTTCGCTACGCTTCCCACCGTCATGCACCAAACCTTATGCCAATTTAACTCCATCGACTTCCGCCTTCGTCACCGTACGTCCTTACGTAAAGAAGTTTCGCCCCGAACACAGAACCTCAATGTGTCTGTTTGTCTCGCGTAGAAGCTACGAAGCATTTGTTGCGATACGAATACAGTGGGGCAAATGACGAACCCGGCAGCCAAAGCGGTAGAAATAAAACCATCAAAAAGTCGAAACAACCCCGAAGGATACCGAAGGGCGGAGGGCGGTTCAGCCAGACGGTGGAGAACCTCGTTTCCGGGCGGGGTTTACGAGCGGCCACCCCGGTAGCTGGTGTATAATTTTCTCACTAACTTTGGCACAGGAACAGCGGCAGATGGTAGCGGGCCGGGGTAAATATTTGCTTCGAAATCGTTCCACTATCGATGAAATGGACGGACCTGGTTGCCATCGTCGGTTGCCTTCTGATTCCGGAGGGCCGCTGGCTTCGAGGGCAAGTCAAGATCGAGATGGGTTTCGCGCTGCCAAGGAAACGACATAAAACAGTGGAGTTAATAAAGAACGAATCCGTAAACCTCGGGTGAGGGAGGCGAGATCCTAGAGGTCCGGGTGGTTGGTCGGCCAGGTTTTACAAGCTGTTGTTGTCAATAGTTTTTCTTTCGACTCCACTATTTTTCCACTTACTAACCTTCGAGCGGTGTGTTTGTCTCCTTAGCTTTGAGAGGAGGTTGAAGGAGGGCCTTCTTGGATAATAAAAATGGAAAAAAAAGAAGGACGATACGTAAAGGATAATCAAGACTCAAGAGGAGTCAGTCTTTTGGCCCAAGCAATCTTCCTCCGACCCGGTGGACGGGCTGTTAATGGTTTTATTATTTTCTATCCGATCCGAAACAGACTGCTGCTCGAAGACCGACATCAGCGAGCAGCAGAGTCAACGATTGGCCATTCCTTTAACCTGTTCCCAGCAGGAGGACAGGTAGGTAAAGCACTTTTTCCCCCACTTCTACCCCACCTTCTCGCCGTGTCACTCGCCCACAAGCTTATATTGCTTTCGCAAATATTGTGCTATCAGAAGTAATAAATTGTCAATTTGGAAGTTTTTCCCTCGGTCGGATTCGGAAAACGACAGACAAAAGGAACCACTTACCAACGAATATCTGGGAATCTCGGTGTGACGAAGTGGCAGATTTGGGCACGACTGGTGGAATGCTGCGCTGGTTGAGGGTTCTCTCGATCGGTTCGACTCAGATTGTGCCCGAAAGCAACTGAAAGCCACAACTATTTTCTGCTGGTGCCAACGACGAACGAAGCAAAACTGATACCTGCTTACTGGAGGCTGTAGATGATGTCTGCCTCAACACCACACGATGGTAGCAAAGGCTACTGAGATGCAACGCAATCTTCATCCTCAAACGAACTAAACTAGCTTGAAGTAGTCGAAAGGCTCATTTGGAAGTAAACGTTTAAGTTTTCGTTCCTTTTTGTAGTTTGTCTATTTTATTTGTTCATCATGGATCTTGCAAACGGGAGGCGAAATGGAAAATTTTGTAGACCGTATCCATAGCTTAACTAACAATGACGCATGCCAGCAAACGATGGAAGATCGTGCAAGCAAATGTCGCTTTTCCGAGCGATTCATACGAACGCAAACTCATTGTGGAGCTGTTTATTTACAGTACCAGGCAGTCAAAGTCGGACACCTGAAAACCGGACAGTCTTTCATTTTCTTCTTTTCTAAAACTGATAACAATACGAAACTTTGCAGGCAACTTTTCATACCTTTTTCTATACTAATATGCCAGAATAATTAGTGGAATTAGCGATTTATTTGCGGAAATAATGGAAAGAAACTAAAAAAAGACTGGCACCGTATTTTGTTCTTTTCCATCAATCTTTTGATGGAAGTTATTTCAGAAAATATAAAAATTCTACTAAGTAGAAACAAATGACTATTTTGACAGTAACAAATAACAAAAATCTTTTTTTTTGTTATTGGTGTGGTGTCCGACTTTGAATACCTCAACCATTGATTCAACATAAAGACTTGTATTGCTCTTTTCCCGTATTTTTTCAAATGAAGTTTTTTCGACCACCATTTTTGAATATTCATAGAGAGTAAAAGATAAAAGATAAAAGAAACCCCATATGCAGTATCTCCGATTTTTGAGCGTCCAACTTTGACTGCCTGCCACTGTATACCTCAATGTTGTTTCTTTAAAAAATGTCAACCAACCTAAACACTCATGCGCGATTATTAAATGTAGAAGCAAACGTTTGAAATTAAACGGAACGATTTAGCACTCACTTCGCAACCAAAGACAATGTGGAAAATTTGGTGAGTCGATTTGTGGTGTGAAAACCAGCTGTGGACGTTCGATGGCAACCAGTCGCTCTCGGTAGGTCAATATCGGTTGCATCACGCACGGGTCACGATTGAATGTAATTCCAGTTTTCCCTCGTACGCCCTCACCCCCACGGCAAGGTGCATCACGATGGTGTAGAATGGCTCTCAGCGGCGTACCAAACCAAATAGACAAACAACGCGTAACCCGCGATGACCGAAGCTATCCAAACCGGCTGCTGGGGTGCTAGATTTCTCCTAAACCAATAATCCAAATTGACTGTCCGACCAACGCGGTGGGCGAGCGCTTGTGGGGGTGGTGGACAATCGAAACACAGCACGAAGTCACCCACGGACGGGGGCAACTCCATTAGGTTCCATTTTGTTGTGGCCCGATAACAATGCGTGGACGAAAATAAACTCTCCCACCCCGGCTCTGTCTCGTTTTTCCTTTCTCCGTGAGACTGGTCGGAAAAATAACTGCGAAACCATCGATTTGCACAAATGGGGTGCGGCTTTGATGGAAATTTTATTTCACTTCAAACAGCCTCTGACCTCCATCCCAAGGACGGACCGTTGGAGTGGGGTTGAAGCATAGAGCAGGACCGCAGGCAATGGATGGCAAGCATACCAAACTTGATGCAAAATTCAGCGCAAAAACCAACAACCTCGGCAAATGGATAAACCAAACCGAAAGAATGGATCAACCGACCGGTTTCGGTTTCATTTGTCCGAAAATTTTCCCCAAGCATTTCCCGTGGGGCAAGCCGCGTTATACTACATGAATGCGAACTCTGTTCGGATATAATCAGCGTTTTAACATTACCATTATTACTGTTATTGTTATTATGGATAGCATCGTTTTACGATAGCACTTCATTACTGTCATTTATCGAGCGCTAATAGTATTTTCGGCCCCAACGCTGAACCGCACATTTGGTGCAAGGATATGAAAGGATAAAAGTATCCATTTTTTGAATGGGCAAAAAACTTTTGACCATCATCGGTAGAGTTTTAAAATTGGAATAACCTAACCAGAAATAAGGAAAATGTAAATTTCGCTAAAATTATGTTTCAAAACTCAACAATAGTATTCTTGAGACCAGGTACAAAATATCAAACCTGTTGTGTAAACAATAGTCGACACATTGGCTGATACAGTTGCTGATAGCTAGCTGGTGATAACCAGCCTTTCCATTATCCATTCTACACCTTCCCCGGGGTTGAGGTAACCGAGAGGGAAAGCAAATAACCACATGAGTACAATTACGCACAACATCATCGGACATTAATCGATGGGTTTGGTGGAGTGCAAAACGCCCATCGCCGCCATAAACCGCCGGAAAAAGGGCAAGGTGCGGGGAAAATGAAATTTAAAACCCATACGAAGGCATGAACATATAACGACGGAACAAACACAAAAATAAATCACCAAATAAACCGGCACAACACCAAAATTCACCCTTCATTTGTTTCAATTTAATCATTATTGCATTATCGAAGCAATTTAACGGTGTTCGAGGTGTGGATATCTCCCCTTCTTTTCATCCACCCTCCCATCCCTTCCCTTTCGAGTTTCTGTAATTTTTATCTGGGTTTTTGGATAACGCATTTTGGTTTTTGTTTTGTGTTTTTGCATTTCCATCGCCCTTGTACCCTTTTTCCCATTCGGGGTTTTCATACTCCCTTATCAGAGCAACCCGCATGCAACGGGAAATGACATGAACCTGGCCGATGTCGAAATTTGTGGCCCCGCGGGTTTCTGGTTCTGTACGTCGCTAATGGTGGTTGTGATCTCCCTTATCATGTTGCCATAAAATGCCGGTTCAATTTAATGATCGGATTGCCTTCGGACAGCTACGGCCAAACAGATTATTTTTTAACCAAATTTAAACCTATGGCTGGACCTGGCCTTCTTATATTTATCATGGAACAAGATTGGAATGGCAAACAATCTCTGCTGAAGCTAAACATTGGAAATAAAGCCAAACCAAGGCGGTTAACACATCTATAATGTAAAAATTGAATTGGCACATTTTCTAGTCTGGCATTTTTTGTTTTACATCGTGTTCTACTTGTTGTATTCGTTTATTTATGTCTTCAATATAGGTGTGATAGGGTAAATGTATCTTTATTATAAGTAGTTTAAAACTCTCTACAACTTCTTGCCAGTTTATCAAGATGTACCCTTGATTTAGATTGATCTTATAAAACTAACAGTACGAAACTATAAAAAATGTTAAACTGTCGATTACGTCATCTAGGATTTACCATTTTAATTGTTTCTTATATCTGTATCACCCCGGAAAATGTAAAATCCTTCGCCAGATTTTGTGAGCTAGTTCTTAGCTAGTAATAAAAATGGCCCCGTTTATTATTTCTGTATTGCTTTCGTAGCACAGATTGTATTTCCAATGTTTGTATTTGTTTTCTTTAGCAACGAACCGCGTGGGCCCTCATTTCTTAGAGTGTTACTGTGAGCTTCAATGACCAGCCAAAGTGGTTTCCAGACAACGTTCATCGAATTCCTTTTGAAATATTACCTTCTGCGCCTCGTGTCGCTTCGCAACCCAAAGCCCCACCGGAAACTGCTCCCGGAAGGAAGGAATCCGTTTCGATCGAACTAAAGCACTGCGGTATTGAAGTCCTTCGCCGCTGAAAACAGAAGCACTGGCCACGTGGAGCTTCCACACTGAAACCACGAAGCCAATCGACAGCCCGAATCGGATGACGGAGAAATGGCTTTTACGACGGAACCCGGCTCCACGCGTCCGTCCCGGGACGGCGAACAGACGACAGGAGAAGTTCCGGAGAAAGCACAATGCGCGGACACAAAACGCCGGCGGTGAAGCTAACGAAGCGAATTAGATAAATTTCATCCGAATCTGGCAACGTCCACCGACTGCGAAGCGTTCGGAATCGTTGCAAATTATCTAATCATTTATTCCATTTATCACGAAACCCCATCAAAATGGAGCCACGAGCCGCGGTAAAAGTAAAAAAAACGGTCATAAAGAAAAGGCACACGACAAAGCGGTCATTTTTAAAGTGAATCTGCTGATGGGATTTCTCGGATTCACAAACGCTGGAAGGATTGGCAGGGTTTGCCTTATTAATTCTTTATTTGAATGAGGATCTTTAGGAGAACAGGCCGCAGATTGGCCGCAGGAATAATTCTTACCTCCCTTACTTTCTGCTTCGTGTGCAGAACGTTTGTGGCTCGTAAAATTTGCCCGATCCGGAGCCTATACCCTCAGCTCAGCTTTGTCTGCGGATGCAGGAAACGTCACAAAGGAAGCCACAAAACACGAATATCCGATGTGGCGCATCCGGTGTCAATGGGAGAGAGCTCGTAAGATGGATTGTAGTGATTCGAAGAAAAGGGCGCACGGATTGGACGAACGGCCGAGAATCGGATTATGTTTGTGCGGCTCGTGCTACCAATGGACAACGTTGACGTACGCCGGGATCGGCGCTGGGACCGAGCCTGGTATCGTGTGGTCGTGAAGGGACAGATTAAAACCGGCATTGGTAAATTTACGCGTTGAAAGCAGTCCACCCATCCTTATCAGCTGTTTTGGAGTGCGCGCGGTTCGCGAAGGAATGGAGAAATTATCGTCATGAAGCGAAACCCCATCGTTCCGCGGGAGCGAACAAAGTGAGATTAATTTTCTGTTAATTTCTCCGCATAAATCTGCCCATTTGCGCTCGGGAGCTTACCGACGGTCGAATCCTTCCTCGAGCTCCTCCGTGGCGATAATTCGTCAGCAGAAAATACGGACAACGGGACCGGGTTCTTTCGTGTTCGCACTCCGTCACTTAAAACTTTGTCTTTTAAATTTAATTTAATGAGCACATTTAATTTGAAGCATTCCCCGTTTCTCGGGAACCACAAACAAAGAATTTGGCTGGGCAGTAGAACAAACCCGCCACGGCTAAATAATAAATAAGGCCAACTATTCGCTCGGTTCCATTGATTTATGTACTCAAGCTGCGTATCGGTTTCGTTTCCAGGAAAAAGAATGGTCGGCGAGCAAATTCGCCGGCAATTCGTACCACAAACCCGCGGCTAGACTTTCCACCTGACTGACTTTGGACGCCATTTGTCGTACCTATCGTAGACACTGTAACTTACCTTAAGGCGTCTACCTCTATTAGGGGCAGTCAACAGGAACTGAACTGACGAACGTGGGCGGAAAAACAGCAGACGGTGGATTCGATATTGAATTTTCGGAGAATCACCTTAAAACGAGACGGTCAAAATGGTAGGAATGTTACGGTAATCCAAAATGCTTCGATTCTTTATTGATAACGTTAAATTACAAACTTGCTTCGATCGTTGAGCAATACGCGGAGTTTTTTTTGTTTTTTTTTTAAAGATCTTAATAATCATGCTCTATTTTTATACAACAAAAAGAGTTTCCATGCTACATTCGGGTAGGAAATATTTCAAACACCAGGCGCCTCCATTGAAATGTTTCACTTGATTGAATCAATCGGACCGGCATATTTCGATAAGTTAGTTTCCATGATTACAAACTATGTCTACATGTTATCGAAGTTATACCGATCTTTTAGCTTCTTCCTTATGCACAGTCCCATGATCAACCGTTTCCAATTCCCATAGATCCGCTTTCGGCGCCGTTCGTCGTCTTTGCGATCCAGCTCCACCTGCTCCTGGTACCACTCGTCCAGCACCTGATCACGGAACTCCTCGCAAACGACGTACCCATCGTACACGGCCTGGCAGGCTCCATTGCGGTACTCGAACCCCGTGATGGCCTGCGCACAGTCGATCCGTAACCGCCGGCAGATCCGATTCAGCCCCGGCAGCTGCAGATGGACGGTGCCCTTCGGTAGCATACACGGTTGAAACAGATCCACATTGCCGTACGCACTGCGCGGCACACGTCCATCCTGGGCGACGGGTGGCTCGTAGTCCTGCACCTGCCACGACCCGAACAGTTCCATCGTCTGGCCGGTGATGGCCGTTCCGGTGAACCGATCGTATTTCGCTTTCGCCTTCACCACCTTGTACGGTTGCTCGTGCATTTGGACGGTCTTTGCCTGACGTAGCCAGGATTCGCGCGAGTGTAATGTATGCACGCAGTCCCGCAGGTAGATCGGTTCTTCCCGGATCCGGCCAACGATGGGTGCATCCGGTGGGTAGATTGCTTCGTTCCGTAGCAGATACCGCTCGATGGCGTACCGCGGGTGGTTTTTATACTCACTAATCTGCTCCGGAAAGGGCCGTTTGTTTAGCAACCGATCGAACTTGATGTCCTCAATGATGTCACGCTTGGTGCGCTTTCCCCGGTAAGGACGCAGCGCTCGCTCGAGCCACTCGTCTTCCACTCGTAGCTTACTCTTTTTGCTGCCGAACCGGGAGATGTACCGAGGGGACACATCCTTTATCGAGCCCTCGTTGTTCCAGGCCAGTACATAGACGATCGGTTGAGTTGCTTGTTTCTAAAATTGTTTCAACACAAACGGACCATCGTTAGTTCAATATTGCATTCAAATGGAACGATTTAAAAGCTACCTACCACGATGTCCTCGAGCTTATAAACGCTACCATTTAACACGTCGATTGTAATCCATTTGTCTTCGTGTTCACAGAACACTTCAACCCAATAGTCGACTCCAGGCGACTTCGAAGTTGCCTTCTTTTTCGTCTCCACACCATTCCGGGCACTGTCGGACTTTTTTTGTCGTCCCAGCTTCTCCGCCCTTGCCCTATACGCAGCCAATATTCGTTCACGGCGCCGTCGAACCTCGTCATCGATATCGTCCGCGTCACCCACGCCGCCGGAAGGTGGAACTTCGTGCTGCTTTCGATTCGATTCCGCCTTCAGAAATGATCCCGGCATTAGCTTAAGCTTTTTCTCTCTCGGTGGGATCATCTCGTCTGACCCTCCGTCGAGCTGCGGTACGGTAAACCCGCTCAGCTTCCGCTTACCCCTGCTCATGGCGGTGGCCTTTTGCTTCGTGATAAGGGCGAGCAGTTTTTCCTTCGCCGCGTACACCATACTCTCGCGCGGTGCCTGCCGGAAGTCCTGCAGCAGCTGACGCTCCATCGCCAGGTCCCGGGGCGTACGAGGGTTCATTTTGTACAACTGATCGGACGGTATTTGCTTCGGGGGTACGGCCGGTGAAATCACCAACCGACAGTGGACCCCGAGGGTACGCAGCAGCAGCACGAACAGGAGAATGTAGTCCCGTTTGCAGTAGGCGGCCTTCTTAGCGATGGCAAATATGAGAAACTTGCCCAACAACGGATGACGCCGCTGGCGGTAGAACATTGTGTCGTCCTTCAGCATGATTGTGCGTCGGTAGTAGCGCGTTATCTCCTGGAAGTACGTAAATTGGTGAGCCCGTTCGGTCGGGACACTTTGCTCGTCTGACCCATCGCGCCCGGGAGCAGTTTCTTGCGGGCAAACTGCATCAACGATGGCTTCCGGAGCTCGTTGTTCACGTACGTCCCGTGTCCGATCCAGCAGAGCAGGGACGTTTTGTGCAGGTTGATCTGACTGTTGCGTTTCTCACGGTTCATGAACCTTTTCAGTGCCGTCAGGACATCGAAGGTATGTTTCTGGGGGCGTCCTTTGCTATCAGTTTCCGAACCTAGCTTGAGCGTTATTTCAATATCCTTCGGGGCATCGGAAGACACCGTCGGTTTGCTTGGTGCCACGGCCACAAGGTCTTGTCGACCAAAACCTGTGGTAAGCGACTTTCCACCACGATTAGGTATCTTCTCCCCTGCCACTAAAAGTCGATCGATGTCCTCCGGGGCACTACTCGACGAGGGTTTCCCATTTTCCCCGCTCGATGTTGCGTCTTTCGAGGGAACCGACGATTTTGCGGCGATTGATGTGGCAGCTTCCGCAAGTCGCATCATTTGCACGAAAGCTTCACTGGACTGATTAATCTGCTGAATCAGTTTCTTGCCCATCTCTGCATCGGTTGAGTGATGTTGGTTGGCCCTTGCAGCGCCGACCAGCATCGCTTTCTTTCGTTTCGTTATCATCTTCCG
>KE525325.1:152824-178507 GCA_000441895.2 Anopheles sinensis
GTTATCTCCTGGAAGTAGCGTAAATTGGTGAGCCCGTTCGGCCGGGACACTTTGCTCGTCTGACCCATCGCGCCCGGGAGCAGTTTCTTGCGGGCAAACTGCATCAACGATGGCTTCCGGAGCTCGTTGTTCACGTACGTCCCGTGTCCGATCCAGCAGAGCAGGGACGTTTTATGCAGGTTGATCTGACTGTTGCGTTTCTCACGATTCATGAACCGTTTCAGTGCCGTCAGGACGTCAAAGGTATGTTTCTGGGGGGCGTCCTTTGCTATCATTGTCCGGACCCAGCTTGAGCGTTATTTCGATATCCTTCGGGGCATCGGAAGCCACCGTCGGTTTGGTTGGTGCCACCGCCACAAAGTCTTGTCGACCAAAACCTGTGGTAAGCGACCTTCCACCACGATTAGGTATCTTCTCCCCTGCCACTAAAAGTCGATCGATGTCCTCCGGGGCACTACTCGACGAGGGTTTCCCATTTTCCCCGCTCGATGTTGCGTCTTTCGAGGGAACCGACGATTTTGCGGCGATTGATGTGGCAGCTTCCGCAAGTCGCATCATTTGCACGAAAGCTTCACTGGACTGATTAATCTGCTGAATCAGTTTCTTGCCCATCTCTGCATCGGTTGAGTGATGTTGGTTGGCCCTTGCAGCGCCGACCAGCATCGCTTCTTTCGTTTCGTTATCATCTTCCGAGTCCGTCAACTCGACGCCGGCATTACAGTCGAAAAACAAATCCACCGCTTTTCGCTGCTCGCTTTCCTGCTCCGTTGGCCGGAAGAACTCCGAATCGAGATCCAACTCGCTAGGATCTACGAGATAATCATCCCCGCTACTTTCCGAGTCCCTGTTATCACCATTTTCGTCGCTTCTTTTTGAACTCAATCCTTTGGAAGGACCGGGTTTATCCGACTGTGGTAGTGGATGCGCTAGATCGGGCCGATATTTACGGTACAGTTGTTCAACGGTAAAGGTGGTTAATTTAATCGGTTCCTCGTCAATCTCAACTTGGTCCTTTTTGCGTTGTTTTCGTTTGGCAGGTGCTTTTGTGCGGGCAGTCTTTCGCTTCACTTTCTTCGGAGGTTTCTTCTCGCCCTCGCTATCCGAATCCTCAGAGTCGCTCGAGGAAGCAACGATTGTTGATAGTTGTTCTTTAGCTTCAGCCTCCGTCTCCTCGGGTAAAGTGATGCCATTTTTTGCAGCGATCCTTCTTGATACGCGTGCCGGTTTAAGAGGAATTGTCCTGGAAAAACACGCATGGTGATTACAGGTTATTGTGCAATAACCGAATCGAATGGCGCTCATTACACTTACGGTTTCTTTGCCCGTTTTTTACTGGGTTTGCCCGTTAAAACTATTTTAGCTGCTATTGGGGATTCCAGTTTATCCGGTATCCATTCGTCTTCACTGGCCGAAAAATCGTCCACTGACGAAGCAGACTCGGCATCCTTCTGGTTCTCCACGTCGGTGTATGATTCCTCAGCTTCCATTTTTACGACCTTACCCCCTACCAGGTTGCAAACAATCCAACAACACAAATAATCACTAAACACTACACACGCATACTTAAAATGGTTGTTTAGTTCATCGTTTTACACGCGAAAGCTTTTCCGACCACCTACTTAGTTTGGAAACAAGATATTCTGTGAAAAATGTAAACAAACAACAGCGAAGTGTTCCAGTACAACTTCAGGACAGGAAAACTACAAGAATCTGCAATAATCACATTTAAATGTTCCGTTACAAATTATGGAAACATCGAGAAACAATAAAATCGAGCATTCAAATTTTAAACATTGCACGTTTATTTAACAAAAATTTTGCCTTAATAACAAACACATGTTTTTTACATGGCTTTTCTACCCAGTTTTGCTTTCCGTTTCCAACTGTTGCTGATTTTGGCGAACACTTTCAATGATGTTTTCCACAAATTTCGTAAGTCCAAAGCAAATATGCTGGAACATTCGGTCCTCGTGTTCGTTCGTCGGTTCGCCCAGCCGGTAGATCAATGTACTTCGTAGAGTTTCTAACAGGCATTTGGTATCGGATGGCAGTGGCTCTGAATCGTGCTGTTCTATCGAAAGTATTAAATCGGGTAATTTCTCAAACATCTTATTGGTCAATGCGTCGAACGCCACTCTTCGCAGCTTGGCTTGAAGTTTTCCATAAATCTCGTGAGATTTCAATGATCCTCTTTTAACAGCGGCTTCCTCAACATCATGTTCCCTTTGCGGAATCGGTCCTCTGCGAAATCAATAACTAATTTATCAAATGCCAATGTGAGATCGACCAAAAACACCTACCTACGCTCACGAATCTGCATTTGAATACGCTCGACGTCTTTTGGTTTGAAATGTTGTCCATACTTGGACAACGTTTCTTGCAAATGATGCGTCTTCGGACGGGCAAGTAATTCGAAGCGTTCATTGGCTCTGCTGCCATCAAGGGCAGTGTCTTCCTCCAGAATGGTTGAGAGTTTTGGCACGAAACCACGTCCGGAAAGCTCAGAATCTTTCGATACATCTGGTTCAGTTATTTCTTGTCCGTTTTGAATCTCAACTAAATTGTTTCCGTTTTCTTCGTTGGCCATTTTTACAACTTTAAATTTTAACACGACTTTTCCAAAAGGCAGTCTAAACGATTCTGATCAAACGCGCCTCCCGATACTAAATAATGTTTACTTGGATCGTTCTTTCCGAAAAACTCTTTGCACACAAGCTACTTCATTTGTACGTTGTATTTAAAGGTTTTATTTTACGTCGACTTAAGATTAATATGCACTGGCCATTAATAATTAACCAGCATGAAATGGAGCAAAACATATAGCACACTACAGACTTATAATTCTCGTCAGTCTGTCCTTCCCGTGCATGTGATTTCACTCCAGAGGAGCCGTCTTCTGCTTGTTTTGCGATTCGTGCCAAGCCTTGTTGATCATACGCTTCGTTTCCGGATCTCCCGAATCGTACAACTGCTGCATGATGTTCATCAGCCCGGACGAGGGATCATCGGACGCCCCCTTCTTGCCGTCCGACAGTCGCTCGTCCTTCAGATCTTGCAGCCGTTTCGCCGTCAACGTCAGGTGTGCCCACTTGGTCGTGCTCTGTTTGGCCAAGTAGATCGCCACCATGTCGGACTTTACGCGCCGGTAGCTCTTTTCCGAATCGATCGGATTAAGCAGATTGTTTACCACGAAAATGTAATCCTTATTGTTAAGATCGCTGATAACCAGCTGGAAGGAGTTTTCCGTGAACTCGACGTTCACGTTATCTTCCGGCACCTGCTGCACGCCGTTCACGGTGACGAAGATTTTGATAAACTTATCGCTCTGATCCCATGCGTACTCCTTCAGCTCCACCTGGTACCGTCTGATGTCGCCCGGGGCGGACACCGGGGTCTGTGCCGGGCGCGTTACGCTCTGCTCGCTGCTGGCCTGGGCGGCCATAAGATCCCGCTGGCGCTGGATGTCCGTTTCCAGCTTGCGTATATCGATCGCGAGCATCTGTTGCACCCGGCTTCTTTGCGCCGTTCCGGCCAACTTTCGCATCTCCTCCAGATCCTGCGTCAACTATCGAGACAAAGGAAAAACGAACAACAATAGTACAACACGGTCGGCATTTTTCAACTGGACACACCCCGTACTTACATTCTCAATCGCTTCACGAGACATTGCTGGTTGTAAAAGAATCGTGCACTGTGTTGAATAGAACGAACTGGATTGAAAAGATGGGATTCCTTATTAGACACACTTTGGACGCCCTTTTCTACTTCTGATCCGTTTCACGTTTGGTCTTGAATGAATCAAACTTTCCGTAGAGTTTTGACATGGTTCTTGATGATTCGGGAAACTTCTATCGCCGCCCCGGCAGATTAGAGTTGGCCGATTCGGGATTCGAAAGACACGAAGAATCGATCCCCATAGAGATTCTATAGGTTCGAATACCATTTGAAGGATTTTCGATACCCATTCGATTGGGGTTCGAATCAGATTGTATTCGTTTGGAATTCAGGATTTCTAATCAGATTTGATTTGTTAAATTTGTCGGTTTGATTTGATTCAGATTTGAATCGAAAGGACGAGTCGAAAGATTCGCATCCCTTCAAGGATTTGATATTCCCATCACTACGGTAGATGCTTAAGCATACCTTCTTCAAAGCTACAACTTTCACATATCGTTATCGTGATTTTGTCATAGCGCTATCACACAGCAAACAAAATCGAATGATTATTTAATTTTTGAATAATTTCTTCACAGAATATCCATATTTTTCTACAAATTCTACATTTGTTTATCTTGAACTGGTGAGCAATACTATTTGTAGTTTTTCCCGCGCTTCCAACATCAGGCAAACGTCAAACCTTACCAAACTTTGTATCCATCGATTTTCTAGCGACCACATCAAAAGTAAACAAAACAAACGTTTCAGCACGTTCGGCACTTGTTGGTTTGCGACGACTCCCCTAGCATCTTTAGGCACACTATAGCTATACTAAAGAGACACCTAGAAAAGTGAAAGAGAGTGTAGTGTAATCCTATTTTTGCCAAGTGCTTACTCCTCCATTCAAGTGCCATTCAAACCATCTGGTAACGTGGTTTGCGAACGCTTTGATTGCGGTTTCTTTTAGAATTACATAGATCGTGCTCACTTCGTCGAACGGCTCTGCTAGTTCTGGCCAACTGGTTTGCTTCACCTTGCACCCACAAATTGATATTATCGACGATTTCAAGGAGGCAACTAGTCATCAGTGCGCCAGTGCTCAGCGGAAGCGCTGTCATCTTGGTTCCCATCGGTGAACATCAGCGGCAGTCGTTCAAGATAGGTCAAAGCAGAAGCATGTCCATGAACGAGGGCATCGCGGTCGTGACGAAGGTAGTGCCCAGTGTTAAGCGCGCCAAGGACCCGGCGGCCGTGCTGACGCGGGAAGACCTGGACGCGGGCCCCATTAGCCTGGACGAAATCGAGCCTGGACTGTGGTTGGGTAATGCTTCGGCTGCGGCCGACGTCGGCACGCTCAAAGCGCACGCCATCCAGAGCATCCTGTCCATCGATTCCGTTCCCCTGCCGGTGCACATCACGGACCACCCGAATCTGCGCGTTCGCCACATCCAAGCGGCGGACGTTCCCCGGGAGGACCTGATAGGCCATTTCGAGGACACCAATCGCTTCATCGGGGACAGTCTGGCCGAGGGCCGGCACGTGCTGGTGCACTGCTACTTCGGGGTAAGCCGTAGTGCAACGATTGTGATCGCGTATCTGATGGAAAAGTATCGTCTCGGATATGAAGCCGCCTTTCAGCGCGTGAAGGCGAAGCGTCGCTTCGTGATGCCCAACCCGGGCTTCGTGAATCAGCTGAAGCTGTACGCCCGCATGGCGTACCGGATCGATCGGAGCAACGAACGGTACAAGCTGTTCCGCCTGCGGCTGGCCGGTGATAATGTACGCAAAGCCAAACGGCTTCCCACCGAGTGCATGGACGTGGTCAAGGCGGATCCGGGTGTCACACAGGAATCACCGGAACCGTACGTTTACCGGTGTCGCAAGTGCCGCCGTGTCGTTGCTACCAGAAGCAATCTGCTGCTGCACAAACCAAAGGCAGCCATGGCGGCACAATCGCCGGCAAAAATTGGACGCGAACCGGAAGCCACACTGGAGGAGGTGGGTACCGACGAGCCGGTGGATTCGAACGGAGCGGAAGGGGGCATCTTGAGACCAACGGCGGCGGAAAATAGCATGCCAACGGATTGCCCCCCGGCTACTGGGATGAACGACCTAACGCAGCAACTACGTCGTAGTTCGATCAGTAGCGAGCATAGCAACCGTTCGTCCGAGAAGGATACTGCGATGTGTAGCAAAATTTTCTTCATCGAACCACTCGCCTGGATGACGGATATCTACCGCAATACACAGGGACGCTTGTACTGCCCGAAATGTACCGTCAAGCTGGGAAGCTTTAACTGGGTTATGGGTAAGTCGCTGAAAATTGCATGTTTAATCGATTGCCACTACTCAATTCTCTTACGTTCCTTCTCTCTTTCTTCTACATCTTCCAGCGACTAAATGTCCATGCGGTGCTGAAATTTTCCCAGCATTTTATCTCGTTCCCTCGAAGACGGAATATTCGACCGTGGTTCAGAACGTGCAGGTAACGGTGTAAAAACGATGGATAAACTTGGGATATAAAGCCGAGCAGCCCCACCAGTGTGGCGACAACCAAAGACAATGGAAACATGGGTACGCTTCATTCCGTATTTATTGTCATCATTATTTATTATGATATCTATTAGTTGCCCCATTTGCGTCACGGCGTGCTTTTGAGTTATTTATAACCATCGGCCACCGCAAGCTGATGGCCGGGCAGCCATTTGCCAAGCTAAAGGCAGAGAAAAAAGGATTAGCGCATAGTAAAGACTATGAGGAAAATGAAAACTAAACGAAGCAACAAAGGAAAGCATGCAAATGAGCTGTGGAAAAAGGACGATGCCCAAGTGAAGCGGACAAAAGGGGAGACCGACAGAGAAAATAGATCAATCTCGCCTCATCATGCTCCGGAAGCTTTCTACTGGAGTGTAGGACAACGTACCATTCCAACCACCTCCTCCGCAACCAAACGTCGTTCCGCACGTCATTTCGCTCGTTGATCGATGGAGGACTCACTAAAAATAGGTCAATGGACGTATTTTCCAGCATGCGTCCAAACGCGCGCGATGCTGCCAGCAGATGATACACAATCGACCCGCCGGCAATGGCAATGGCAATGACAATGGCAACAGGCCTTTTAGGCACGGGGAAGGATGTATGAGTGGGATTCGCACACTCGGAAACTATTATCCGTTCCGCGAAGCGCAAGGATTGGAAATTTAATCGATTTTGTTGCTCCGACTATGGGTGAAACACGGTTTGGAAACGCGAACAACAAAGATGCAACACTCTAATGGGGGCCATTCTTTGAAATGCACGAAGCGGAAGTTGGTTTCTTATCAGTGTAGCGTTTCTTTTACTTATCTTCCATAAGTCGGCACACGTGCTTGTTGCCAGTTGGGCTACTTCTGTTCCCGCTCTGCTTTCCAGTGGTCTTGTTCATCTCCATTCATGTGTGCATATGCTGAAAAGTACAACCTGTACCGGTATGGATAACCAAAAACAATTTGACAAAAAGATGGCCAAAATACGGCATAAAGCATATGAACGGGTACTTTTAGGCGGGCTTAAACGAGCTTCACTATTTGAAAACAAAACTGTCGTACTCGTTATGAGTCGCATTGAGTACGGCACTTCAAAAGTATAAGTACCTTTGGCAGTACGAAAATTACGGAAAACGGGTCACGAAAAAACTATAAAATATGACTGTAGAAATTATTTAATGGAAGACAACATAAAATATATAAGCCAAGCTAATTCGAGTATGAAAGTACAGGATATTCGTAGTGCTACCAGTAGCTTAACGTGCGCCTATAAGTGTGCAATAAACCGATACAATAATCTATACACTTTACACTAGCGTGCTTACAAAATTCGCCAATTGATAAACTATCGTGTACAAAATGCAGAAGCTGAGCTGATAAAACAATGCATTTGAAACTCAATACCCTTTAAATGAGAGCAATATAAAATGAAAGCTTTCTTAACATTATTCGACGTCTTCTTGTCTTACGAGTGTATGTATGTGGTGTTTGTGTCAGTATGACATATTTTAGGTAAAATTAACTAACATCAGTAGTAGGACAAACCAGCTTAATATAAAAGTCGAAAGGCTCAAACTCCCAATCGAAACTCCAAGAGAAAATCAAAAACCCCAAACAAGAAAGTGAAGTTATCAAGCTGTTTTCAAAGAACATTAATGTATGCAATGATGCCAAAGTGTGGGAGAACAAATTAATGCAATATTGGAAAAATATATTGGACAATATGGACGTGGATCCATGTTACTGCGAATCTACATTAACGATAATCAAACCAAGCATTTATACAACTTAAACAGATCCATGCGCACAAGTGGCTACGTATATGAGTATCTCGATTTTTACAATCCTGCCTATCGTATTGGAAAGTCCAACAAATAAGCAAAGAAATCAACATTATAAACATTACGGAATCAAACTCACAAACCATAAGGACGTTGAAAATAAAACAATAAATACATTAAACCAAATAATATACCCAACGATTATACGACAAACTGGAACTCACGAACCAAGGGGCAGCAACATTTTCTTCAAATATCACCCGTTTTCATGCACCCAGTTAAACTCTACCCAGTCAAAGGCGTACAAGAATGTTTTACAATTTCCGTGTGTATTTTGTGTATATATGATTTTTTTTGTATAAAAAAGAGAATAAATCACTATCATTTCGTTTAAAATCTAACAATCTAAACTAGGAGATAAACTTCTAACGGGTAAGATGAAAATTTGTCGCGAAAATGACCAATTCTAACGGACGCGTAAGGTGTGTAAGCCGGAGAAAAGAGCCTACAATAAAGAAAAAGAACAGGTCCTTATAAACTGAACTGAACTTCGGAACTTCGTAATCCTTTCCTCGCTCCCATTCGCCCAAACCCTAGCAAAATTGGTAAATGTAAGGTTGAGCGTTCTGCTGGGCCTCTTTTTCTCCGGGAGTCTACGAGTAAAGAATGTTTTTTTTTTTTCTAGAGTGGTCACGCTTTAACGGTGGACAATGGGGGGTTTTTTTCTCCCTACTGTGGCGCGCTTATTATCTACACAGCATCATTTAGCGATTTGTAATGAATTTCTTCTGATGAGCGAAGGATAAAAACAAATAATGTTTCTGCTTATTTCGACCAACGGGAACATATTGCTTTTCCAAAAGGGCAAGAATGGAGGAGTGTGAACTTAATTGTAGATTTTATATGGATTATGTTCTATTTCTTTTCTCCACTTCAACACTGCGGTATTAAAACCAAAGAAAACAAAAAAAAACGAACCTTAAATTAAAGAAAAAAGAGATGATTCTTTTTCAATGCCAAAACTAACCCCAAAACAAAAAACAACAACAACAATGACCAATACAAGGAGACACATGGATTACTGTCGCGAAGTGGTTTCTGGATCAAATCGGCCACCGCTCAGAATTCGTAAAAGTGTAATAGTTTATCGTTTGTCTTTCTAGCGTCCTCTTCACTTTTGCGTTCCGCTAAGCCGGGAGCCCTTCTCAGTTTTTAGGAAACACTGTTTCGCCCCGGTCGTCCCACGCCATTTCCTGCCAGGTGGAACATCTATATGGGTTTTTGTTTGAACCTATCACCAACAGCTACTCTCAATTCCTAACCCACCCAAAAGCTGTTTCTTCCGTATGGTTAATATTTTCTTTTTCTTCTTCTGTTTCTGTGTGTGTCTGGCTAATTTTTCTCTTTATCAGACCTCTTTTTCGCCACTTCCTGTACAAAAAGCTCAGATATATGATTTTTGTTTTGTATATAGTACGATATCGTCTTTGTGTGTAGCTTCATCCCGCTTCCGGTTCCCGTAGGGGTCCCAGGAAGCGCGCACGATTTTTACTAGTGATCAATCCTGGTTCAATCAACATCAGCACCTTCGATTATATTATTTACATTTTCATTCTTCAACATTTAGCTTCAGTACGTACTTTCTTCTTTCATTTTGCAAACGATGCTTACGGTAACCTTTTTTCCCATTTCCCCTTCTCTGAGCCTCTTGCCACCCCGTTGCTTCTAGGCGCGGGTGACACTTGAGCATTAGGACACTCCCGGGCATTTAATTAGGTGGTTCAACTTTTCTATAGATAAAACTTATGCCAATCGCCGGAGCGCCTGTCTGGCATACACTCGCGGGAAACGCTGGATTGCACCCAACTGTCTACACCTTTAAATTCGTGCCATTTTATCTTACACTAAAACTCAATTCATTTTGCGATCTTTGCTCGATTTATGCTTATCCATCTCCGCACACAGATTCGTGGAATATGCCATCGCAGTGGAGCGTGACGAGCATCGTCGACCTGAAGTCAGACGGCAGTTCCATTCACCCACGCGGTGTATGGGGTAAAATCCGGCTACTATTAACCAACCTACAACGAGCATCCTCTTCTCCAACGCGATTATGATTGTTGGCTACAGGCGCTGCACCTTCCCACCGTTGACCAAAACCTCATCCGTGGTATTCGATTCTGCTCCCATGCCTTTTGTTTTGTTTGCGCCATTTAGTGACAGTGCTCGGTGACGTCGACGATGACGGACTTTTTCCAGCCGAACAGGAAGTAACCGAGGGCGGCTCCCAGCACCACCGCCAGACAGAGCCACGTATTGTAGGTCATGAAGATCAGCATCAGCAGGAAGCTCAGCGTCACCTGCAGGATGTGCAGCAGCGTTTGGTACAGGTGCATCAGCGACAGCATCGTAGGTCTGCAAGTGAAAAGAAATCAGGGTGTCCAGGGGAGTGTGGAAACCAAAAGCGAAAGACGTTAGCGTTCGATTGCGGTGAACTTGTCTGCATACTAACTTCCATGCCATGCGTCGCAGTGGTCACTGGTTTATATTTAAAATAACTTATAAACAAATCTTTGTGCTTCAAACATTTACAATGTGATGGATGGATTGATTTACCGGGATAAAACAAGGCAGCCCTATTTAGCTAACCCCACTAGGGGCCTCTGACCCACCAAAATCAACGGACTACTACGCCCAACAACGAACGGTGCACGGAGATGCATTGGCTTCTAATATTTCGTGCCCATCTTATTCCCGCACGTTTCCGCGAAGCTTAGCATGATTCCTACTAATTGGTACAAATTGGCAAACAACGCCAGCCGTTGTCGTAGTCGTCGTCGTCGTCGTCTTCGTCTTGAAAACGAGTGCACGACAAATTAACGTATCGGTTCGTCATTTCCGGGAAAGGATTATACACCTTATAATACACAGACCGGCTTGGTTTGATTATGACGGCAGGATAACAAGGGGTCGCCCCATGTTGGGAAATTTAGGAAATTAATTCTGGGGATTCTCTGCGGTACGAACAATGTTCGTTAGCTAGTTTTCCACTGCTGATCGGGTATATTCAATTTCCCGGGGTTGCGGACGTGTTTGGTTGCAATCTTACGTTTTCCGATCATTCAATCAGAAGTTTAATTAAAAATGACAGTAAAGGCCACGTGTACGGGTTTTGCACATGTACGGCAATAAAATGCATCTGGTTCAACGAAGACATGCACGGAAAATGGTTGAAAGTTCGCACCACTAAAGACAGCTTCATGCCACAAAAGGAAACAATGAAAAATACAACGAGTGTCAGGCGCGAATACAAAAGTGTGGAATGGAAAAGCTTTCTTTGGCTTGTTCAAGGTAAAATAAAAATGGAAGAAAAACACACGTTCAGCCCATAAACTGGGCGCAACAAAATTGCACTCCGCGCCGCAATGGCCGGAAGGGTTCGTCCCGCCGGGACAAACATACATAGTAAATCATTCTAAAAAGCCTTGCCACGATTCCAAATGCAATTGGGTGCAGTAGAAAAATGTCAATTCAATATTGCAAACACGTTCGTCGTCCTTCGTATCCTGTGTATCAGGGGCGTGATTTATGGATCCCCAGAAAAGTTTTTACTAACCTTTTAAAAAGAGGTAAAGTAATAAAAAAAACCACGTCACTTCAACAGACATGACAACGTTCATGCATCTATTTAGCCGACATGAAACGACGGTGCAATGAGAACGATACGATACTTTTTCATTTCCGGCGCTCCTTTGACTGGCGGGATGGAGATATGCTAATAGGATTGAGAAAATTGTCGTGCACATTGACAACTTTTGCTGATAAGTTCCGTACGATCGCTTTTTCTGCACATGCACTACATAAATCATGCCGGGAATGAAGTTATGGTTGAGAAAATCATCGAATACTTTGCGATAAAAAGCAAAAACACATTACATCGAAGAGCTCCATCCAAGATAAGTGAATGGAAAAACAAATTTTCTCTACACAGAGCACTCTCTACCTTCTAACGTGTGTCTTTTTTCTTCTATGTCTTGCTAGCAAACGGTGGTCAACATTCGATTATAATTTCTCCTGCCCTCCGGTAATGCACGGGCCAAAGAACGCCACCAGTGTCACTCGGTGCTTGGCTTACTGTCGAGAATTTCAATGAACTTTTGCGCTCCCGCCGGGCTTTCAATGATGCCGGGCACCCTTTTCGAGCTACTATGTTTACGAGTGGACATTATTAGCTATACATTCGTACGAAATCTATATTTATGCTTCAAATGGAGGAGGGGACGAATGTTGACCACACGTTCGCAAGGAAGAGGAACCCGAACTACTAGCCTCGACAAAGAGAAAAAACAACATAAACACTATGTACAACAACCAAACAAGAAAAGGAACGGAATCCAAGCAATCTTCCCACTGGCCGAAACTTACGGTTGCTTGTGGATCACCTCGCCAACCATGCTGTTGTGTTGGGCCGCGCAAGTAACGGAAGAGGGGTGGTGTGTATGTGTTCAGGATCACGGACGGATGGATGGGAGCGTAAATGTAAGTGAACCCAGGCGCCAGGATACCAGAGCAGGCGATGATATTGAGATACGATGTGGTGTTTGGTTCGAGAGGTCGAAAGCACCCGATACGGGGGAGGGATTGTTGTAATGCGTGTGTGTGTGTTTGTGGGTAGGTGTTTTTATGTACATCATTGTCGGTTGGTTTGGTCGAATGTATGGACAACGGGCGAGATCCAACGGGTGGTAATGCACAGCGGGGTCCCCAGAGAAGGGTTAAGTGTTAGAAAACAAGACGGGAGAGAAAGGAGATAAAGAGAAAAAAGGGAAACTGTAAGAAAATGCATCATGGCGTTCATCTTGTTTTTTCCTCCGTCTCACAAATTTCCATTCTACACACGAAAGGAGAAAACCCTCCGTTTGGTCAATTTTGTACAACGCATACGACGAGTTGAACTTACTGTACGACTCGGTTGGTGTCCTCGTTCAGGACACTGCCACCACTGCTGCCACCTCCAGCACCACTGCCAACCCCGGTGCCCATCAGGACGTTCAGCCCGTCGCCGGTGCCACCGTTGGTGGATGTACCGCCGGCCGCCGCCACACCATTGCCGTTGCTCTTCTCCGTCACCGTGACCGGACGGTACTGCAGTGCGTTGTACGTCCGCCAGAACAGATGCTCCCGGTAGTACTTGAGGCCCTCGTACAGGGCCGCCATCACGAAGATGACCAGCATCGACCACAGCAAACCGCCGACGCTATCGATTTTCCACTGCTCGAACAGGATCGTCTCATCGTAGCCGCCGTGGAACTGAAATAGAAGCGACCGTAAAACAATTAGTAAAATCCTCCTACGCGGGAGAGTGCGGAATACATCTTGGGCCGTAAGTAAAAAACAATTAAAACTCACCGACATCGACATCATATGGTGCACCATGGCGCCCGGGCCACCGCCGCCGGCTCCCATCGCACCCGCCGCCCCATGGTGGCCATGACCGTGCGCCCCGTGCTCCATCATCGTGTGATCGTGTGCACTGTGATCGACCATACCGTGGCCGGCGTGTCCGACCCCGCTGCCCGACATGTTCGCGTGCCTACTGTCGTCGTGGTGCTCCGAGTGGTCCATGTGTTGCTCTAGAGAGTGAGAGAGATGCGTTCGTCGTGTTGCCTAGTTGTCTATGCGCCCCTGGCTCTGTTCACGGATGATGTCCTTTTGCTCAATAGCAGCAGCAGCTTTTTCTCGCCAGCTATCTGAGCTCAACTTTACCAACGTCCTTCCGGTGCTGGACGTGCTTCGGGGTCCGAGGGGTTGTAATGGTGTTCCGGCGTCGAAACGAACGCCTGTGCGGAGGGAAATTCCGGAAAAGAAAAATAAACGAAGGCAAACCCCAGGATCGGACGTTAATGGAAGTCATAACTCAACACAAGCCCGCGTCAGGCACAGTGGTAATACTTTGGCAGACAAATGGCCAAATGCCTACTTGAAGGGTTATTACGCTAGGTTATGCTTTTTTAAATACTACTCTCCATTTTATTTTCACTTATTACTAATTATTCAACCATTTTGTTTGCGGAATTTAATTAAGGTAAATCTTTCCGTGTGAATAAAGCCACCGATTTTGCGACCAGTTGGAAGGCATCGGTTGGGACAAACTTTGACACAACAACTTAGCCCTAACTTGACCACCGGTGTTCCGGTACAACCAATTTTCTCTATTTTGTCCTAAGGAGCAGCTCTGCGGACACAACAAAAAAAGGGGGTGGTGAACTTTTCCCCATTAAATAGCGCACTACTATACCGTTAGCGTGGTGGAAGAATCCTTTACTTTCCTCTATTTCTATCATCTGTTTTCCCTCCACTTCGCCACCGGAAGCACGTGCAGTACGGGCGCCTTTTTCTCGTGAGAAAGAATGTCGCCAAGAATTTATCACGTTGCGAGCGTGTCTTGGCGGTTCTTTCGGTCGGGCGGGCAAACGTGATCATTGGGAAAGTTTGTGCCCGTTGCTGTCCCTCTCTCTCCCCTCACTCCTCCAGACCCCGTCCTGCTGTTTGGCGAATCGGCCTATGATGCGAGCAATAAAAAGGAGAAGCATTCGACAAGATTCCGACACTGTGCCGGGGAAAACGTACGGTCGTTCTTTTCAATAATGCGCACTAGTAGCTACTACGCCTTTCGTTGGATCTGAGGAACCGGGTGGATGAACGTCATCATCCCGGCGATCCCTGGGAAAAAGGCTTTCTTTCTTCTCGCCGGTCTATTTTTTCAAACGTATCATCCACTCAGCTAGCAAAAGCGATGAACCAGATGACAAGCCGATTTTTCAGTTGGAGCGAGGGGCAATTTTGGGAGTGGGATTTAAGCTCATCTGCATGCAGCCAACACACGCAAACAGCTTCCTGTCCGGGTGGCGCAATTTGGTGTGGAATTTCGACATTTAGCTTCATCCTTGAATGAAAAAGAAGTGAATTATCCGCCATGCCATTCGTTTGGTACATTCGTACAAATTTTCCCCCGTTTTTTCATTTGTCCTGATGTACCGGGTAGGAGTCAGGGGATCAAAATTAATATTAATTCCCTGCTATTCTTTTTTTTATTGTCCACGATATCGCCATGGACAACCTCTCACAAATGTGCCAGCATTCAATAAGCTTTCAAAGCACTTTCCAAACAGACGGGAATAAGCATAATTCCCCATAATCCTGATGCTAATATTCGGATTCAATTTCGCTAATACGGCCCACTGTTGGTTTTGCGGGGAAAAGTTCTACACATAGTACCATGTTGCTCGTGGCAAGGATTTTCCGGTACCGGGTTCGCAATTGAAATTGCAAATTTGGCTTCGTCCAATCGTGCCCGCTTTGGATACACATCGGAACTTGATTCCAGGAAATCAAATTGATCGCTTGACGCACTTGTCGCCACCGGAAGTATTTCGAGCATATAGGCGAATTGGTCCGAGCTCAGGGAACCACACAGTAATTGGTCATCGTTTTATATTGTCCGGCGGTATGTTTTTCCGGCTTCATCCGGGTCGCTAATCATATGCAACACCATCGCTCATAATGAATGCAGGCGTTTGCTTGGTGGAGTTCGTTTAATTATTTCCACGAATAGAACGACGTGGTCATGCCTTCAGCGAAGTGATCCAAAATAACAAAATTGATTTAAAGGTCCGTGACAAATTCCCACGTGGTTTCGAAACATCGAATGGTACGCAGTGTAAAAATAAAAAATTTTTAACGTTCCCGAAGTGGTACACAAACACTTGCGGGATAAAATTAGGAAACAAAAAACAATACCATTGCGCTACAGTAAGGAAGAAATGTTCATCCAAATTATTTATTATTCCCCAACAAAAATATATTCTACTTATTCCCCCACTCTATGTATCTTTAAACATCCTCAAGCATTTGATGCGAAAAAAGAGACTTTTTCATTTTATACAAAATGTGTTTCAACAACATCATAGTTGAAGTAGTTTCCCTTGGATTCTTTTTTTCATTGCAAACAGCCAGTTTAGAACGGTACGACAAAAGTTCAAGTGTTTAAATGTAAAAAATACATTTAAATTTGGGAGACTTACGAATTTTCCCATACGTATTTAAATGTTCATACGTAAAATTTTTATTCTGCATACACCAATGAAATTAACCTTATAAATTGCAATGAATTGGACATTGCAACGTAGCTTAAAAAAAACCCATAAACTACTAAATTCGTCGTAGAAAGTATCCTTGCCAATGGCACTAGAAAATCAGATTTGATGTACATTTTTGTAACGCACGGTACCGTTTATTGTGCTTAAGAGAGTAGTTTCCAAGTGAAGATGGTTGAAACAACTCTTTTCCCAAGTCGAAACGGGAAGATTAAGTATTATCGTACCGCAAACTAATGTCACCGAAAACGCATGCGACTCGAATGGATGCAAGTAAACCGCATACCACCCGCCCCTCGAGAGATAAAGAATGTGGCGAGGAGCATATTTAAAAGGGTTATGGTGCGAGTGTCCGGTGTGAGAACTGTGAACAGTGATACAGGGCAGAGCTGTGACCGCGACAACAAATGTGGGTGTGATAAAGACAAAGAAACGCATGACGATGTCGGTAGTGATTTTTGCCACCCCGACTCGCGGACATTGGCATAGCTTGGGGGCATGTGTTCGTTTTTCCGTGCTCCATGCTTCAATTTAAATTCATTACAGCTTGAATGTAAAGAAGACCCGTTGATTGTTGAATCACACCGCGTCGATGGATATGGCTAGTCGGCGGACGGAAAGGGTTGCTATCAGGCCTGCCCGAAAGGGGAGGTTTGCTGGCCCGTTGAACGAACATCCGTCAAACGATCGTGAAGCTCGATGGATGAAAACTGTACCAGTATCAGCATCATGCAAATGGAAAACACTCTCTTGGAAAAGGGTAATGGCGTGTATGGCTTTTCGCACAGATCATATTTTCCGAATTTATCGAACAATGATCAACAAAGGGCGCCTTTTCGACGAGGGACAAAATCAACATGTTGAACCGTGTTTAGTTAGAAAACAATCCGGTAAATATCTGTTTTACCGGGAAGCATTGTTTCATCCCAACACAAATCGGACTGCTTGCAATCGGGGCATAGAATTGAATATAATTGTAACTGGAACTACAAAGCGAACTGGAGAGTTGGAAAAATGCTATTAAAATGAATGTAATACCTTTCCAGCAATAATAAACATTTTACTGAAAGGTATTAACTGCTCTAAGCTGCCTAAAAATAGCATTCCTTAAAAACGCGAGGAATTGGAAAAAAGGGATCAACGAACGATATAACGAACTGTAGCTATAAAGCTAGAGAACGTGGTTTGCATGATTTGTTCCTTCCTTCGATGGGATCCAGGACATTCGCAGTGGGGTTGACGGAAGGCCATCCTCCAAACCGCGTTGAGAGTGTGTTGCGCCCCATCGTCGCGCGCAGAATTGTTTCGATTCCTCTCAATTAGCGGCAATTGTCCGCCCGTGAAGTCGGACGAACACATGTAATGCAATCACAGTCGCGATGCAGCAAGAGCTTGATGCAATCTAGACGCGTGAAAAAAGGTGGAGATGAGGCAAATAGGAGAAAAGTTGTAAAATGGTCGGCTGTCACGCGCTCTCACACAGCCTGCCAATCTTTTAGCAATATTCGCTTGCAATCCGTCGGCGTTGTTCTACGGGATTCCGCAACGCGGTTCCATGGGGTCACCGCAATCCAAATTGAACTGAACTGACCATCCGGTGGACTCGTTTTCAAAACCCCCATTTTTCGTGTCCTTTTTTCCAGTGACTACGTGGCATAAATCCACTTCCGTACATGTTCGCATCATCATCATCATCATCATCATCGCCGTCCGTCGCTGTTGTTGCAGCGTTATTTTCCCATAATGTTCGCGCGTCCACAGATTCCTCATTACGTCCACCAACGTTCCATGGGGTACATCGCATGGCAATAACAACCGTCACGTACCGTTGTGGCCGTTAATTTCGAACTCGATGCAACCGGGACTGTATTTTATTTTTTTGTATCCTCCAATAGCTTATCATCAACGGCGCACTCGTTGGGGCGCGATTTCCGATTCAATTACCAGTGCATAAGAGGTGCAAGGACACTGGTGCATTGATTATGTTTACGTTCTCACGTGCTGACGGATATCAACCGATACTGGAGACTCTGGAGGGTTGTCGGTAAACATGGAACCAACCTCACACCTCACCTGTGCTCGACGTGTTTAAAACGAGTAAAAATGACATGCGGTGGGAGGTGATTTACGGTAAAATAATTCTATTAACAAATCTGTAAGGCGAACAAACAGTATCACGACCCAGATATGAACATCCGCATCCTGTTCGTCTCCCCGGGTTCAATCACGTTTTTCTGCACGCTCTGGATGCAATTTCAGATCAAAGACATTGCAAGCGTAGCTCTCCGTGCAAAGGCGATGCTATATGTTAATTGCATTATTGGTGTGATTCAATTTACCTTAACGCAAACTGCATCATCTCTATTCGGCTGAAGGCAAGGATTTCTAACAAGACAATGCACAGTGTGCATGAGGGGATGCATGGCGAAAAGTTCGTTGATTACTTTATTTACATTTTCACTGACGTGGTTATGTTGTGCCGTTGTTCCATGAAAGTCAACTTTTAAAACCACACCCGTCGGATGAGGAAACCTAAATTCTCTAAAATCTACAGACACACACACAAGTAATCATGATCTCAGCTGGAGCGTAAAGCCACCGCCCGAGCAGCTGACGACAGCCAAGGAAACTAAGGAACGACATGAAAATCGACCAAACACTAGACGGGCAGCGGCCTTGAAAAGTGATTGTACCGACGACGATGAGGCGACTAACTTTGCCCGGGCGGTTCGGTGAAATCGTGCCACGTTTATGTTTATGGTGTACGTTCTATAACGAACGGAACGGAGTGTGGTGAAACCGCACTAGCTTTTAAGCCCCAGAAACGGTTGCATCGAGAGGAAATCAGGACCACCATCATTATGGTAAGCTTTACGGAACAACATAGTAATGGGCCCTCGCTGTTTATGTTGTTTTGATCCGGAGCGTTGTCTGTGTGCCAATTCAGCGTTCAAGAAGCGGGCCAACGTTGCGCTTCGGGTTCGCATCAGTCAACGGTCTTTCGAGGGCACGAGAGTTCGTGGAGCTCCACGGCGTTTCCGAGACTCTTTAATGCTAAGGATCTCGCACTTTCAATATGGCTATGCGCAACAACGCGGGTCTTATCGAGTTCTCGGGATGACGTTAGCCATTTCTCGTTCATTTAAGACAATTATGGGTAGCAACAATTACGATTGCATGTAACGCTCCATGCCGTATGGTCAATATTCAAAATTTGTTTTTCATTTATTGTTCTTCCCAAAACCTTCTGCCTAATTTCGGTCAAAGAAAACTCTTCTCGGATGGAAAAGATCCGAAAGATGGAAAATGGTGGAATAACAAGGCCAAAATGACCCGTACTTCTGTGAAAACATTCTTAATTCCTTCTTTCGTTTATCGTAGCAGTTTCGAACTGCCCAACTCTCTCTCTTTCTGGATATTTTAATTTAAAATCTCTGGCACGCAAAGAATGTCGAACGATTTTATTGTTGAAAACACTTCTTTTTCTCGCGTCCTATTTCTTCTCCACCGACGAGCCAATAACAAATCGAAAGCCTGTAAACAATCGCTCGCAAACAAATTCTA
The DNA here is from genome assembly GCA_000441895.2 of Anopheles sinensis. Taxonomy (NCBI): domain Eukaryota; kingdom Metazoa; phylum Arthropoda; class Insecta; order Diptera; family Culicidae; genus Anopheles; species Anopheles sinensis. The sequence goes on from KE525325.1 coordinate 172,508, forward strand.
CATAGCTTTAATGCAGCATAAAATCGGCTGCCAGGAGACGGAAGTTCCTGTCTGGAGCTGGATGGAGCGAAAAATGATTGCTAAAAAATCGATGTACATGTACCGAAATGGTAAGAACGAATAAAAAATTGGACAGCATCCAATGGACCACAAGTAGCAAACCAAATCTAAAAAGACGTGAAGAAAAAACCAAACAATAGAATCTTGAAATTTCTCTATTCAATCTCGCCCCATTCTTCGCCACGCTGTCGCAACAAACGCGCGGCTCCGCTTTAATTATTTCGATTCGATTTCAAATTTGATTAATTCTCCTCCCCTACAACCGGCACCCACCCCTGGAGAGTCGCCGCGTCATCGCCGTGTGAATTGCTTTATTTGCAGTGATTTTAAAACATTTCCCAGCATAGCGTCAAATGTTATCGGACGAAAGTGTGGTTCCTTTTTAATTCGGATCCTTACTTTCTATCGATGCTATTCGTCCTTCTTATTACTCGCCTTCGCAAAATTTTTCACGATCTTTCGAGATAGTTTCACGAATCGTGAAATCAAATTGAAAGCTTCTCCCTGGCTGCTCGTCGGGAACCGGGGCAGACAACGGAAATATTCTTGGAAACCAGAAGCCGGCTATTTCTCCGGTAGACAAACAGTCTCAACAACCGAGAAAGCAGTCCATCGTGCAAGTGTGGCTTCCAAGATAGCACAGATAGAGCCCTTTGCAAATGCTGATGTGCTTGGTTTTCCGTCGGTTGAATAAATTCATACGATTTCTGTGAAAGTTTCCACTTCTGGAACCTGCCGCGGCTTGGCAGATGCTTCGATGTTGGTTACGTTGAAAGAAGGGCAAAGTCAAAAGTCAATTATCTAATCGTATTCATTTAATTTATTCAAAATGAGAGAATGAACTAATTACGCTCATTCGACGAATTCACGAGACGAACTTTGGCTAAATGAAACAGTTAGCGTTCTTTTATGTAGCAGAGAAATGTGTTTTATTTAAGAAACGGATTTTTCAGAAACGGATGGCAAATGATTTCCGAAGCATAAGCAAGTCCTAAATTTGGGTGTCGTTCTGTTCACGAAAAGAAATTAATTTAGAGAACAATCTATGATCATCCTCGCGAGATCTACGGCACAATGGTTTGAAAAGTTTGAAATTAAACTGTTGAGTAAAACGATTGGGAAAACATTAAAACGCTGTGACATCCTTTAAGAACTTTATTCCTTTTTTCTCTTATGTTCATTCGGCAAGAGGTCTAGAAAGTTTGATTAACATTGAAACTATTGCTTGTGGCAAAATAGGGAAGGACAAAAGAGAAGTAAAACGATATTGATAGAAAAGCATGGCGGAAATGGAAGCCACGACGAGAACATAACCGTTCATTTTCAATTTCCGACATTTTATTCGCTTTTCCTTGCGGCTATCTTGCGGCCAAGCCTGCAGCTGATTGGTGGCCGCATTGTTACATTCCATTGGTTGGATAACTGAGACTAGAGGAAAAATAAGCTTAAAAGGTTAAAAAGCAAGATAACACAAAAAAAGGGTCCCCACCTCCATCCATTAAGTCCATCAGGTAGTTTTGTGTGCAGAGTGTGTGTATTTAGAAGGTTAAAAGAAGTACGGTTCTACGGAGTCCTTCGTTGGGAGCAGCGCTACCGAACTGGAAACATAAATCAAACGACACATTCAATAACCTATTTTTCCCCGACCGAACTCGGCCCGGTGGAAAACTTGTTCATTCGCAAACGAGCAAGTCTGCCAAAAATAGGCTCGACGCTCGCATTCCTACGGCATTGGTATGGGCAAGTTGGGAAATGTGGTAGTTTTCACTCGCTTTTCCCTCGCCATGCTTCGCACTAGAACGGCGCGTACCAAACCTCCCGGTAATCGTTCGTTCCCGGTGGTGATCCGGATCGAATCCAATTGGAAACTAATTGCAAAACCTGCAACCCTCGAGACAGCTTTCGCTTATTCTGGCCAACAAACTATGCGAAATTAAATGTTTAATTGAACAAGATAAATTGCAGTGCATCACGGTTTTTCCAAGCCGTCGTATGTTCCAGAATTTCCGACAGGTAACGGCGGACGAGAGACAGAGCACAGTTCGGTGCAAACGGTACAACTATTTCGGTGCAAAATTGCACAGATAATTTAGCAGAGCAAACACTTTACTTAGCCTTTTTGAGTACCCAAAAAAAAAGGTAGCCAGCAAACAATGCTACACAATTTATGCTTCGGAAAAGCTTGGAATGGAACGTTCTTGAGGCCAGAACAACTCCGCGTTAACGATGACAGGCAGCGATGACTTCGGAGCTATTCAGCAGATTAAACAACAAGTAGTGCAAAATTAAGCTGTGCCAGTAAACCTCCACAGCGGTAAGAGAGGAACTTTTACGAAAAATTATCAGATTGCATCACCCTGGCTAGTTTGGTGCTTGATAAATAAATACAGTTTCGGGTTCGGGTATGTTTGCAGGACTAAATTTTCTCTTGCAACCAAATAGTTGGAAAATTTATTAACTTCTTCAGCCCGCTACATTAATTCAAGCGGACAAGCTCAAGATATCCATAAAAAATTAATTAAGATGTACTGTGCTACACACACTGGTTCGTGCATTTAGATTCTTAATTAATTTCATGCAAGCATCTTACGACGCAACACAACAAAAAACTCCTAAGAGATCGCAAGAAAGCAAAAGATATCCATTCTCGAAAAGTTGAGCAAAATGTTTACTGGTAAAAGATTTTTCTTCGCGAAAATAATGAAAACTTCGGTGAAAAAAACGGCAGTAGCATTTCACTTCAACTGGAAAGGAATTTGCAGGTTGTACGGAGTGTGCATCAATGACTCCGGAGTAGATTTAGCAACCAGTGAGTTGCAAGAACTTACATTTGGATTATAAGTGGCGCAACTTCTACCGCCAACATGCTGAAGAAACATAGACACGAAGGACCTAGTTTCGACCTTGCTTCTAGCGCTTAAGCGACCTTTAAAGTGACATGAATTCGTTTTCTAATTTCGGTTGCAATTAAATGTTTATTTCAAAATGATATTTACGAAGTTTCATTGCAATTAGGTCAATTTTCGGCTGCAAACGAAGCTATGTGATTTACTTTCTATAGTTCCAGACACAAGCCGTCCAATAAAGTTGAGCAAAAAAAGTGTCCGAGCAATTATTCATAAGTTACTTTTAAGTTGTCAGGGCAGACTTTGCCAGACAAGTATCCAAATATACAACAATATACAACAATACAAATTAAATTTGATCGAAATTTATAGAGTTAAGGAATAACAATAGATTACAAATAATACAAAAATAAAATTTAATATTCAACCCATATAACACCTAACTAGCATCAATAGTTGTAATTATTCGCCCCATTTCTAATTCTCTAGAAACTATTACCATATCTATATATATTACCACAAATAGCAGAAAATCATTGTTTTAAACTTGATAATCACCGCTTTCAGTAGATGAATGTTTTAGTGTAAAAACAGCTTAGCAGGCATTAATCCGTCCTGCATAGTACAGTTTCATCAACCTATTCTAGCAACTTCAAAGGTCTCCCGTTGTCCAAACGAACTCGGGTCGGGAATGTGACTCAAACTAAAACCATCGTCCTAGAAACGATTAAGCGATTTATGCGAAAACTGGCGAACCATTTCTCGCCGGACCAACATCGCAGCACGGTGGTAACCGCGCACGCAATTCGTTCCAGTCCTCGGTTTTATTCTCCCGGAACTAGGAGCTTCTGTTTGCGGTCGGGATTATTGTGCACTCCACGGTAGGAGTGCCACAGTACGGCGTCACCTAGTTCCGACACTTAACTGCGCCGCCACTTGAAGTGTTGTTTTGCAGACAGCCTCACCGTTGTCGCTGTTGTGCGCGCTACTGCTGCAGGCTCGCGGGGGCCAGACGGGGATGCACGCGTCCAAAGACGATTTGTCACTCGCTGGAGAATGTCCCGGATCGAGAACGTTACGGGTGTCGCAGCAAATGGCCGTTACACGCACGACGACGGGTTTCAAAGTGGAGTCACTTTCAAGGAACCACAGCACAATTTTTCGACTGTTGCCACTGGGAGCGTTCGCATCGAACTAAGTCGAGGTCGTTCGGACACCGTGAGGGTGAGTTTCGTGCTTTGTGCGAAATTTCAAACGATACCAATCTCTCAAGGTCAATTCCGGAAGCGGTTAACCGACAAGTTCCCCAACCAAATGTTTTCGCCTTTTAGGAAATCTCGAAAATGCTTTTTCTCTTTCCCCCTCATTGGAAGTATAGAAGTTCGAAATCCCGATTCGATTTCTCGCTTGCTCCACACCCGCACCACACACCCTTCATGCGTCGCGCGTCCATCAACTCGACTACCGTTTTTGCTCGCACCCGCGCCTCAAACCTTTCCAACACGACTGCCTCTCGCAATCACCCCTCCGTCTCGTCGCACACTTCTCTCGACCCATCGACGCTCCCGGCGCCGATCGATTCCCGTCGGCGCCTTCCGAACAAAAAGTTTTTTTCAAAAAATTTCAAAACTTTTTTATTATAAGAAATGGAAGAGAATCTTATTTCAAACCCATACCTCTCACCAAAAGTTTTTTAGCCCAAGAATTGGCTTAGTAATCGCCCATTCAACTTTTGAATAAATCGTTACGCCTCCCGATATCACAATTACTTTGGTTGTATCAATGCGACCGGAAAGCAATGGTATGTTTTAGAAAGGTTATTAATTGAACTGTCTTATGTGGCACATTTTAAAACGCTATCTGGAAAGGCTAACTACTTATTAATGCTAAAAGAATAGAAATGAAAAGACGGCATGTTCTTCATTTAGACGCATGTGGAGATTAATTGATATTGCATCAATTATTACGAAAACCAATCAGATGTATCAATTTGTATAATAATACAAGAAAATTCAGAGAAAGCAAGCAATTGTCCGGTTTTGTCATTAATTGGAATTAGAATTAACTCAAACAAAGCATGAAGCAAAGCATTACCATGTTCTGACAAATCAATTGATCTGATACTTATTCCCATTTAAATTACTCAACTAACCTATATTGCAAATATAATTTCAATTTGGACCTTCAAATAATGTCAAAAGAGTTTAAATACGTTGAACAATATCGTTAATCACGGTGGAGTTTCAAAACATCCATTTTGTTATCTTACCACAATAATCAAATCACATCAGAGTTACAAATAGATTATGAAAAACATTGCAATGGTTGAACACGACAATCTGCCAGTTGCAACGTTCGAAAGCTCAAACACTTTGAATAGATTTCGGTACAACGGCATGCCGCATGAGGTTTATTTCGGCGGCACGAAGCAATTTGGCGCCGCTTCTACTGTACCTAATTTAGCGTCGCCGAGCCACCAGTACCTGATGGCTTAAGTGGTAGCGCGGTTGGCTACGGCAGCAGCGCGGAGTCTATCAGGATGAGGAAGAGCATAAAAAGCGGAGACACGAAAGAGATCTCCCCTCGAAAGAGGGGAACATCGACTTTTTCGATCTTTCACTTTTTTTTCGAAAAACCCGTTCGAAATGGCCTTGAATTCGAACCGGGCGAATCGGTAGCCCTAAAATGTCTGCTTTTAAGAAAATGTTTGTTCCGCCACGGACGTCCCGGAGGGGCAATTCCTGATTCGTAAAGTTTGCCCTAAACTGAACCGGTAAAGGAAAGCGGGTCGTTTAGAAATGTGTGCACCGTTTTTCCGCTCCGTTATCGGATCCGGTCGAACAACGTCGTTTCTACAACTATTTCAACTGATCTCGCTATCACGATTGCGGACGAACCCGATTGCGCAGAGGCGCTATCGTCGTCCGCTGCCGTAACGATTTAATCGTTATCTCCAGTGTCGAGCCGAAGGGTGCGGGACTCGATCAAACCGCAACCGGGTGAGGAGGAGGAGAAGGGATGTGAATATCGCACGTCCTTTCTTATCACACACAAAAAGAAGGGTATACGACAGTGAGTGTAAACAAGCGAACAT
>KE525325.1:186468-198156 GCA_000441895.2 Anopheles sinensis
AGAGGGTAAAGGGTGGTGTTTGAAAAGAAAACCCCCGAACCCGTTTCAAACCACCATGTACTCCTCCTTGCGCTTGGGGAGAGGTGAGATGGCGTAACATGAGATGAACAAAAAAAAACACACAAAAACACAAATCGCAATGCTGCTCGACGAAAACCGGCGTATCGGTTCGTCAAAAATTCACGTGCGCTTGCTGCGTTACATAAACGTTGGATACAACCACTTGTGCGAAGGTGGTACCAAAGACCGGGGAAAAAGTGGGAGAAATTTTTTACATCGACCGGCAGGGAAAAGGGATCCAATCTGTTGCCAAAGATTATTGTAATACTATATCATTTGTGAAAAATGTCTATTCATTTGTCTACTCATGCTGATCATTTCTTTAGTTTAGCACACACTATTTGCAATGTTCTTTTAGCTACCAATATGTCTTCCTCTGGAAGGATACCCGGCAGGATTTTGCATGAGTTCAAGTGACCGGCATCGCCTCGTTCTTCGATTGCATCAGACGTGCGTACCCGGTGAGACGGAAAGAATCGAACGGCGCGGTCTCGGTTGCATCACAGCAACACGATATGCACGGCCGGGCGCTGCAGGAGAAAGAGAGTAGAAGGATACGGCCGAATGCACCAACGACAGGGAGAGAAACAGCGAGTCGTGTGCTCACTGAACCGGGATGACGTAATGGCTTCGCGGGCCCACCATCTCGTGGCTACAAGATTTTTTACTGGGGGGATCGGAATCCAGCCGAGCCCGTCAGCAGCGCCGAGCTCCAACCATCTCAATTTCAGCCACGTTAATTGCACACTGAAGTGAGTAAAAGCCCTGGCACCACCAACTCGACGGTTTCGATCGGGAAAGCCCCGTTGTTATTGTTTTCATGCAATCGCGTTTGATCTCTGCTCGCGGTTGTTCAGCTCCCCATGAAGTATCAAAGAAGGCTACCTTTGGCTGAGAGCGAATGACGTTTACTGCCGCCAGGTTGGCTTTTTTCGTACGTACTTTCGATGGCAAGTCGCTAGAAGGAATCTATGATGAGACATCCGGACGATTCCAACGGGACCGGAGGGCAACGTACCTTTTTGGACAACCAACACCGATGAACTCACTTTTCAGCAAATATAAGCTGTGTCCAACGGAATGGCGTGATTCAATTATTGAAGATGATAAGATAGGTGGCTCAGCTTCTTTTGTCTTCCGTATAGCATGTCTATGCTGTGTCCTTCACAGATGGAAACTTTGAATCCCAGAGCCTACCGCTGTAGAAACGTGTCACGAACACTTTAGGCACTCTCGCACGCACTGCTACACGCGGGTTCAATTTCGTTATGCTGCCTACACGTTTCAACACACGATGGAACTGATTGCCTTATCACCGATACAAAGCATTGACAGCATATATTCGGCAAGCACAATCTGTAGCCCGGCGCGCCAGCTATCGTCGTTAAATCTACCAACACACCTTAGCCCGGGGGGGTAAGAACCTTGGCTGGCCTCGAACAGCAGCCATACTCTTCGAGAAATTGAACCCTCAAGATAATACTGATAACGACACACGATTCCCTTCAGCCAACGCGTGTTGGGACCGGAGAAGAAGTACCCCAGACACCTCACTCTTGTAAAATGAAACGTAAAACGCTTTTGCGAAAGAATTAAAAACAACACACACGAGAACCTAAATGCAACCAAGAGGCAGGCGCAACGGTGTTGACATTGACTGGCGTTTCGTTTTGCTTTACTCTTCCATTCTTCTTGCTCGTTTCGCAACAACTATTACTGCAGCACTTACTTTTCACTGGTACACTGCAACTCTGCTGTTCTGCAGCAGACGGTGATGCGAATCAGCAAACAGGGGGCAAATCACCGATAGCAGAGAATATCAATTGGAACCATTGCGAAATCGCCGACACTTCTACAGGAACCGGTTTTATCTTACGTGGCGGAATGCCGGAGGAAGGGGGAGAAGGAACACTCCACCGGAGAAGTATGGACCAAGTTGGCCAACAACGCACTTCGCTTCGAAAGACAGCTTGCAACCTTGCGAAGTATCTTCGACCGACTGACCAGTTCTGGTTCGTTTGTGTGCGCCGTTTGACTGGATCAGCAAAAATCGCCTTCTTTGACAGATATAAACAAACCTGTTTACACGCGATAGTCGAGTGTAGGCTAGGAGTCAGGATGACAAACACGAGCTACGAACAATGGTTGAAAATTTAAACATACCGTTGGAGGTATCTTATTAATATGTGCAAATAAAATTACCAATGCAAATTACTAATTGCAACTTAATGGCAATTGTAAGTAAAAACATGTGATTTAATCATGCTAGAGGTTCGTATGATCACAAAATGGATCAGCGCAAGTACGATCCAAGTTACATTAAATTCGTCGAACAATGTGTTCCAAATATGTTCCAGCTTACATCACAACTTTGCATCACTCTATATTGTTTTCTTTACTTATTCAAATATCATCTAATTATCCTAATAGGGAAATATTTCGGCAAAAATATATTTAAAGAGCATTGTGCAAATTCTACATATTGACTGACCGAAACGTGACGTAGTACTTATGGATTTCCTTCACGAACATTAAATATATACATATACATACCTGTTTACAACCCACAGGAGGAAATAAAACACAGATACTTCGTAAATATCCATTTAATTTAACTACGCTTGGGTTTTTTGCTTTATTTTTCCATTCAGTTGTGGGTGTTACGTTTAAAATACAAACAGTTAAATTTTGCTACTGGTCGTTGGCAGCAGCAGCATCACCGTGGGACAAGGGTGTCGTTCTAGGTGTGCACATTCCCTCCGATTCATATTATATACTTATATTCGTTCGTTCGCTTGCTTTCCAGCACACTCTGCTTCTAACTATACTGCACTACCAGACGCTTTCCCTGTGGTTTAATGTTGTTGCTTTTTACTTCGCCTTGTGGTGCGCTCTGGCACACATCCCCAATTGTATCCAGTCACGTTTGCATCTTGCGACTATAAACGGTATCCCTACCACCTACCAACCTATACTGCTGGTGCCTCTTGTTGTTTCGATGGAATCATTTTGTTCTGCCCTTCTTTTTTTTTTGCTACTCGTACGCACAACCGATGAGATCTTCACTCGAGAGATGGAAAACTAAAACATATAATGCAAACATACATAGCTGTTCCAGCAGTAATAGCAGAAGAAATACTCTTTTACACAACAAACAGAAAACACACAGCTATTCGATTCGATTGCACGGTGGGTGTGCTTTCTTGAGTGTACAAATGGAATTTAAAAGAAGTCAACTTTCGCACGGGTCGCACGACGTTGGTTCAGGCGTTTTGTTTTTCTTTTCTTGTGCGCGCAGTTTCGCGCGCGGACAGATCGTTTTCGCGTAGGATAAAAAAACAATGCTCACACGACCACGGAACGGCTGCAATCGTGTTCGAAGCCAACATATACAAATTTTAAATATATATATATATAGATAGATATACATTTACAGCTACTACATCTCAGCCACAGCTTTTATCTTCTCTACCCCCTTTGCTCTTCATGATGATGATGATAATGATAATGATGATGATGTATTTCTCTTCCCCTTCCCCAGGGTTCCCCATTGGTTTAATGTTGTACTTTGTAGAGTGTTTGTGTTGGTGTGTATCTGTGAATGTGTGTTGTGATTTTTTTCCTTCTTCATTTTGTGACCCCCGCACAACATAACACAAAACAACGGACAGCTGTTAGAATTATTTGCGTTTTGCCCGGCGGAAGGAGGTTCACAACACAACCACATACTGCTGCATAATGCCTCTCGTCCTCCTTACTTCCCATTCCTTACCATTAGCACTACACTTCCGCTGAGGGTCCTCTCCTGCTGAACGAACACTAATGCCCTTGAATTTTTTTGTGTTTTTGATAATGTTTTTATTTGATCTTCTAGCGTAACCGATTGCGTTGCAACTGCATTCCTAATGCTACCGATTATACCCTCCCTCCTTATCCTCTGCCTTCGTATCGATGTGCAACGAATCCGAAGAGCGAATAATTTAATAAATAGATTAAAAATTAATGCCCAGCGCGCTTGAGTTTTTCCTGCATGGCGTCGGTAATGCTTCTTAATGTCCCTCACAGAGTCCCCCCTTCTTGCTCTGTCCACCATGCCCCACCCCGCCGCTGGGTGGCGAGACGACCGAAGCGCCTACAAAAATAGATAAAATAAATAATAGGCCTTTCGTAAAGGGCTCTCTAAGGGCCAAAATGCTTCTTTTGTTTTTAGTTAAATATAATAATATAATTTAAATATGATAAAGAAAACAAAAATCAACAAACATTGTATGCATTTCTATAGTCCTGTTCCTCGTCCCTATCCCCCCTTCGCCGCTACTTCGCGAGGGCTACCAAGAGGGAACAAGCCTGCGACATGGTGGTGCCGGGGGTGATAAAAAAAAACATAAATCAGATGGCAATCGATTATTTGTGGTGTGTTTGTTTACAAAACCGGTACGCTACACGCTGCATTAGGAGCGCATTAGTGAAATGCATTCACACAAAAAGGTGGGGAGACACAAGAATCACACAAACCACACACAAACGCACACACACACATACACGCGCGTACATTCATTCTTATCAGGCACGCACACTGTGTGTCGCTTGCGTTTGTTTTCGCTTTCGTTCAAACAGCAACAGTTTTCACGTTTTCAATTTAACTTCTGTACACCGGTTATAGAATAAAAAATGAAAAGAGTGCTCTGGAATGTGTGAGTGTGTGTCTGTGTGTATGTGTGCATGTGCGCCCTTGCGGAAGAGGTGGCGCAAACTTTCAGCATCCTCGACTGGCACCCAGAGAGATGCTGAGCGTGAAGGAGGAGAAGTAGTAAGTGGTAAACTATATTCGGTGGTAACTTAAAAAGTAGCGAACTATTTAACGATAATCTCTAAACATTTCCATTAGATCTCTTACTTGCGCTTTTCGCTTGCAAACTCGGAGGGATTTTCCTCCTCGCTTTCACTTTTCTAGCTTTCGACTGGCTCTTGTTTTTAATTGACCCCTGGGCTTCTAACGTGTTTCCATTCGTTCATTCCGTCCGTTCTTGGCTTACAACAATCTTGTTTGTACCGATGGTGCTGGTAATGGCGGTGTGGGTGGTAGCTTTTTGTTTTCTTTTGTTTTACGTTAGTAACGTAGTATGGATACTGACCGGTGGGGGTCTTTTATACCTCTCTCCCTAGCTCCCTCTCTATCTCTCTTTCTCTCCATGCGAACATACGTCATTGCTCACCTGGCTCAGTACTGCACCTCGAAGTAGGGATGCTGCAAGGCAGCGGCGGCGGTGATGCGTTTCCGAGGATCCACTTCGAGCAAACGTTCGAGCAGATCGTACGCAGCCGATCCGTACTCGTCGCAATCCGCGTCCGACCCATCGTCCGCCGGGCTGGCGGCATCTTTGGGCGCCCGTTCTGCTGGCCGCCGCTGGCACAAGCATCGTTCCGGTGACCGGTTGCAGTTGGCGCAGCAGTCTCCAGGATTGCGCGCATCGTCTGCACCGGGCGGTGGACTGGAGCCACCGGACGGAGGAGCAGCGCCGGTTGTGGCACCGGCGGCGGACTCACGCTGACGGTAGAGGGCACGGAAGTGCTGGCAAAGGCGCCGCAAGCTGTATGCCTCCATGCGTTGCTGCTCCTCGGCCAGCACAATTCGCTTATTGAAGCTGGCGGCCGCTTGACGAACCCGCTCGTACCCGAACACGGAAATGATCTCCGCCAGTGACGTCATGTCGTCGGTGTTGCCGAAGAACGGGTAGCACTTCGAGAGCAAACTTACGAAGATAACCCCGGCAGCCCAAATGTCAACCGCTGTCGTTTGATCCGGGTGCTTTAGAAGCACCTCCGGTGGCCGATAGCCGGGCGTTCCGGCTCGAGGTGCGTGCATCTCGCGCTTCACCAGACAACGGGTGCATACTTGCGGCCTACCCGAGCAGTCACACGACGTCAGATCCGACGGTTGGCGCTGCTGCTGCTGCTGCTGCTTCAGGCCCGTGCCTACTTTGGCGGTCAGTTTAGCTCGTGGCGCTGCTTCTGCGATATCATTGTTTTCCCGCTCCAAACATCCAGGAGCGAGCGGCGATTGGGTGGTCGCTGCCACGGCAACCATCGAACCACGATTTTTCAGCCCATTCCCAATACCGATGGCGGTCGACTTGATTTGCCGAGCCAGCGGCGACTCAACGAGATCTTTCAGCGTATTATTCGAGGCTTTCAGGGGCGAGACGGTGCTGCCGTTGTTACCCTTGCTTGGCTGCCGGTGAAGCGGGTTGCGGAACACAACCTGATCCCGTTGAGGATCGCCGCCTGCTGTAGCGCCCTTGGAGGGTTTGGGCCGTTTCGCAGATGGCACTGGGACCACCGACGCACTGGCCACCCCGTCCGACTCCTTCCGCTTATCGACCCGTTGGGAGCCGTCGCCGCTGCCCGGTGGACGAAGCGTCAGCTCACCGGTGTTCGTCTCCTGCGCCAGCCCAAAGTCCACCAGCATGAAGGTGCCCCCGTTTCGGCGGCTGTGCAGAAAGTTGCTCGGCTTCACGTCCCGATGGATCACGCCGTGCCGGTGCACGTGCCCGAGGGCGACGAGCAGCTCCTTCATGTACCGCTGCACCTCGGCCGGGCCCAGCTGCGCGTAGTACAGATGGAACGGTTCGTGCGGAATGTAGTTCATCACGAGCCCCACCGAGTCCTGACGCCGGAAGCCGTCCACGATCTGGACCACGTTGCACCGGCCGCCCATCGTCTGCATGCAGCGAATCTCACGCTCGGTGCGCGCCGGATGGCTCGTCTGCGTGATCAGCTTAATGGCGTACAGGCGCCGCCGATCCATCGGAAGGTGCTGCTCGTTCCGGCGCGTCGCCAACGTGACGGTGCTGAACGTGCCCCGATCGATCTTCCCGTGCACCATGTACCGATCGAGAATGGCCGGGATACGGTCCACCACGCCGCCACTCGACGGCGCCGAAGGTGCTGATGCTGCTGTGCTGCCGCTCCCATTGTTGTTCTTGTTCTCCACTCGCGCAGCCGTGACGCAGCCTGCTGTGATGCAATCGAACAAGTGGCAAACGTCAAATGCACGTCAGTCGCGTCGCGAAGAGTGAGCATGCGTTATGTACCGAGGAGGAAAAGGGATGCAAAAAAGAACAGGACGAAAAATAGAGTTAGTATTTCATATTGCCGACCTTCGCACAGCCGCTACGATGATAAACAACCTGTAGTGCTGAATGATCTCTTTGAGGGACCAAAAATAGCCCCAAACACACACACAGACGTACAAGCGCACGCACATTCATTCGGTGACACATTACGAAACGTACTTTAGTAGTCCAAAAGGACGGTTGTGCATATTCTTACCATCGATCTGATTTCCCTGGACGATCGTCGCAGCTTCCCCTCGTCCACCGCGACGACCCGAATCGTCCTCCTCATCGTTGTTCTGCTGGCGGCACTGAGGCTGATGCTGATGCTGCTGCTGCTGCTGCTGCTGGCCCTGACCAACGTCCATTTTTGTTCGCTTCGTTTGTTGGCCGCCGGAAAGGACACACGTGTTGTAAGTAACCGTCGCCGTCAGCCGTCGTGCTCCGTGGAAGGAACTACTCCTCGCGTGTCACCACTGCGCCTTCGTCTGCTGGGTGTCCGCGTTATCGATTTATTTTACTTTTGCTTTTTAATTCTCTACTTAATTCACGAGCCTCTTAATGGTTGTTGTTGTTGTTGTTGGGGAGCGTTCCGTTGTCTTTGTACTTGTTCAGTGAGAAATAATAAAACACCTCCCCTTCGAAACCGCGTGGCGTTGGCTCGTCTCGCACGGCGGTGACGTGATGCCAAGGGAGGAATTGTGCGAATGTTGTAATATCACTAGCACCAAGTGGCCACCACAGCGAGAGACAAACACTGGTGAGCCTTCGCGTAGTTGCGCGCTGGGTTGAAAGCAAGCGTGCGATGCGTTTTTCCGCTACTTCTTCTTCTTCTTCTCGCTACTTTTCGCTTCGATCGCGGTGCAGATGAATGCACACACCACTATCTAGGACGCACCGAAATGGGCAGGCGAAACGTGTTTTTGCTGCTTCTCGATGGACCGTTTGCTCGGACGGTGGCCCTTCGTGGTGGGGCGAGTACTATTTTCGCGTCCAGCTCCTTTCCCGTGGTGTGTGGTTTCCTTCTCCTCTCTTCTGCTTCGTTGATGTGATTTTCAAATTTTTCCTATATTTTCCTTTAATCTTACTCTTTCTCTCTCCGTAGTGGTGTAGGGTTGTATTGCCTTATCGGTGGTGGTTGTGATTGTTGCTGTTACTGGTTCCGTTGTTTTTCAAGAATTGGTACGGTCGCAGCTTTGCTTTTCCGAAATTCGCCAAACAAAAAAGTGCACCACTGGCACAAAAGCACTCTCAGACAAAGCGGGCCATCTTGACGGTCCAAATTAAAGGGTCCAATAAAAACAAACAAACAACAACAAAACTGCGTTGCACTTAAAAATGGCGTTGTGATGCGGCGACGGGCCCGAAATTGTGACTGAAAAACCTTCGCGATGACCTCGCCGTCGCCCTCGTCACGCGGATCCGCGAGATCCAGTTGTGCCGTGGGGTGGAGGGGGTGCTACGGCTGTTCCGTTGCACACTGCCGTACCGAGCACGGCACACACAGTTGCACCACACAGCGCGTTGTTCTCGTTGACCGAAGTGGGATGCACTCTGGGGGCAGGCGGGCAGCGCAGAGTTGCAGTAGGCGATGCGACGTCGAAAACAACAACAACGGGAGAACGAAGAAAGCAACAAAAAAAACAAGCACTGCCTCTCAGCTGCTATCGTGGATGCTCTCAGCTGGTCCGCAAAACGATGCGCTATCTCCTTCTGGCCTATCGCTTCCACGGTGTCGATTTTCCGTCTCCGTCCCGGTTGACGTTTCCTCTGGGCACACTCGCTCTCGCTCACACACGCCTAGCGTTGCGTGTTGTTGTTGGCTTTGTTTTTGTTTTCGTTTCTTTACGCTGCGCCGATTTTTTTCTTACTCCTTCGGTGCACTGTTGAATCGATTATCTTCTTTTCGGCGCTGTCACGTACGATGCGCCCCCCTCCCCGTGGGCCAGTGCAATATGACCGGAGTGTTTGTGCAACGGCGTGAGGCTGAATTCGAGCAGTGCACAACAAATGCAACAATGGGGTCTATGCACAAGTAGCCAATGGTCCCTTGCAAAATGCAATCGAATGACTTTGTCCACCTTCACGCGACCTGCTGCATTCGACTAACCACAGTCCTGGTGTGTGTGCGTGTGTCCAGGGAGGATGGTGCCGCGAGGAAGGGTGACCAATATTGTCGTTCCCCAGCTATTACCCTTTTTTCGCGATCGCGTGGATGCAGGAAAATAAAAGTAGAATCGCACTAACCGTCCAAGGCCACCGGAGCGAAGCGATCGGGTTTATTTTCGTCCGCTTCCGTAGGTTCCCGCAGGGGCCCTCGTTCGAACTCTGAAGCTCTGGGCTGGAACTGGAAAACGGTGGCAAGAACAAGAAAGCCTTGCACGGCGCTGGGTGTGCAGCACACGACAACGACGGGCGGCAATAAATATGATATCGAAGAACCGATGGGGCGGGCGACACGCGGTGCAGCGAAGGAGATCGTCTGAGATCGATCGGTTTTTGCGCGGTGGTGGGTTGCTGCGAAAGGGCAAGGAGGGTTGTTTCGTCGTCGTCTTAGCCGATTTCGATTGCGAGCGATGAGCGAAAAATACCGAACCCTGACTTGGCCACTTGCAAGTATGTTACCAACGCTGCTGATGATGATACTGATGATGCTGATGAAGCTGTTGCGTAGCCACGGTGTGGTGTGTCTCCAACTGCATACGCACCCATACAACCTCAGAGTGCCATTTCCCGTGGTGTGGCCGAGGGGCGCAGAAAGCACATGTAAGTTCCTGCGCCACTGCTCCGAAAAAAAACGCGTTTCACGCGAGAAATGCGGCGGGTTGCAACGGCAAGTCAAAGCGACACGAGCGGTGCTGTCTCTGCTGCGTCGTGGTCATACACCCGATTCCACCCTCCTACACAGTCCCGGCGAGGCAGACGTGCAAAGGAAAGTGAAATTCCTCCTCGGGTGTAAAAATTTCCGTTTAATTTACACAGTTTAGCACGAGGCCGGGCCGACTAGAAAGCGTTATGAGTGAGAAGAATCCTTGCTATTCTTAACCCTTTTTTGCGGAGGGTCAATTATCCTTCGCTCTGCCTCGTGTAACGTGTTCTTAGCGGAAGCAGCCACCAACCGCGAGGCGCTGCATTCGCTGTTCCTTTTTTGCGACGGTGCACGCGGTTCGTTTTTCTTGCAAAAACCACGAGGTTGCCACCTGGTCGTCGCTTCACACACCGTGTTTTTCCTATCGGCTTAAATCGGGCGGTGCAGTGATTATATACGATACGTTTGCATACCACATGCGTTTTGCTCCGCGAACCTCGCTGCTGGTGGACGTTTGGAGAAAAGTGTGTGCAAGTGTGTGCCACCTTCTCCCTCCGGGGTGGGTGGTTGGTTTCGCGAACTGACTGATGGCAGTTTCCGTTTTGCCAAGCGCCGCGTGTTTTTCACTTCCGTTCGATCCTTTCGTCAGTGGTGGTGGTGGTGGTGATGGTGATGGGTGAGTGTTTTTCCTCTTCCTTTTTCTCCAGTAGGATGACCTTTGCCAGACACGGGTGTTTCGGGCGGTTAGCAGGCAACGAAGCACGAAATGAACGAGATAAAATAAACTACAACGACGGCAACAAAACACTTGGCACGCGGACGCACGCGGATAACTTCATCCGTTCATCGCACTGCTTCTGTATCCAAATGTGCTCGGAGATTTGCTGCAGCAGCATCAAAGCAGCATCGACTTCCCCCTTACCCGTCCGCTGTGCTTCCTCCGCGCGTCGTTCGCGTTTCCTACGATCAACTCTAGGCGAGCTCGCGGCTACTAGTACAACATCTCGCTGCCCTTCTCGCTCGACACGGTACCTGCTGGCTTGCTCGCACGCTGCTGCACTTCAGAGGGGGGTTTACTAGGCGTGTGGATGTGTGTTACTGCTCGCACACTGCGCTTTTCCTTCGCATTTCGCCGCCTGCTCAGCTGGTGCGTCTTCCCTCCCACTCCTCGAATTTACTTCTTCTAGTACATCGTGAATCGCAAGCGCCGCGTTCGGTTGGACGATGGCACGCCTGACTTAGCGAAACTGCTGACTCCCCATTAGCTGGGATGGTTCGATCGGGTGTTTATCTCTTGCGCGAATGCAGCGGGATATGTGTTGCAGCGAGTCACAGTAAAGCGAAAAGCATGTTCCTTTTTTAAAAATCGATTGTACGCGGTAGCCTCTTCTTGTTTGTTTTCTCACGGCCTTTGTTCGTTCCCCTTTTTCCGCGGATGTTCCTCTTCTCTCCTCGGGTGGGGTGAGGAGTATGTGAGGGATGTGTGTGAGTGTGTGAGTGTGTGGTATGATGTGATGCAGCTCGGCTGGGGTTCTATTGCACTGATTACACAGGGTACTTGGGATTGCAAGCTGGTGGTGCCTTCGACCTGGTCGGTCGGCTGATGATGCACACGTTGATTTGGGACGGTCAGATGATTTTCAATACAAATAAAATTGCATTTTTAACCCAACCAGTGGGAGTCGTGTGGGTGGTTTTTTTTGT
>KE525325.1:198176-209062 GCA_000441895.2 Anopheles sinensis
GTTTTTTTGTTATTACTTCAACTCACTCTTTTTTAATTTCTCTCTCTCTCTCCCTCTCCCGAACTTCTCCGTCACGTCCGCTGATGGTGGCCACTGTCGTTGCAGGCTCCCGAAAATCCCGGACGTTCGAAAGGAAATAAATTTCCAGCAACTCCAAGCACACCCCAAAACGGTGACCGCGTGTTTTGGCGTGGTTTCGGGACGACACGCGTTCCGCGCTGCCTGACTGAAGGTTACTACCGCAGCTAGCCGTCAAAAAACACGCGCTTTGCCCGTCGTGTGCCTGTTTTGACGTTTGCTCGTCGCGCGCGCACTCACACACGCACCACGCTACGCCCCGAAGCCCGGAGAACAAAGGGATTTAACTCGCGGGTCACGGAAACGCAGGACGCTCGCGGGCTGGAAACGGCTGGCGAGGAAGCGGCGGGGCACCAAATGCGTACTCCCTCGACGTCCAAGAGGAGGGAGAGAGAGAGAGTGTCTGTGTGTGTGTGTTTGGGACAACCAGCTAGCGAGCGAACTGTCAGTTTAATCAACGCCAACACCGCGTCACTCCCCCGACGAGCGTTTGTTGTTTTTGTTGTTTCTGCTGCTGCTGCTGCTGTTGCTTTACTGCAGGAATGACAGCAGGCTGGTTGGGTAGGAGGAGGTCGCAGGCAGTGGGTGGTGCAACGAAGGAAAAACTGGTACACTGCTCAAGCGGACCGCGATGAAGATGAGCAAACAAACAGCGTAAAATGGAGGAAGCGCCGCTGTGATGATGCTGATGATGGCGATGACGATGAAGACACAGAAGAAAACGTCGTCGGGACGATAAAAACAACGGGATTTTGCAGCACGACTAATACGATGGCGCTGGAGACGTGCTAACGCGAACGTTCGCTCTCGCTGTTGGCCGCTTGGGTAGCGTGGTTACGGTCCGTCGTCCCTGCCTTCGGAGAAATGCTTTCGGATGGATCGATGCGGGGTTGTTTTTTTTTTGCTACCGGATTACATTAAAAGACTCACACACAGTGTCCGATTTGTACAATAGGGTTACACGACGATAACATTTAAAAGAAACACGTTTTACAAATGACAAAAATGACTAGATATGAAGCTGAACTTCTACGCTGCAAAACGGTACGTCACGGCGTACTTCGCACGGGATACTAACGCACTGCTGCTGCTTTCCTTGCGCGTCGAAGCTTTTTAATACATCGCTCTCTTTTTCACTCTCACTACCGTGGACATGCTTACTCTCTCACTTTGTTGAATGAAATCGCGTAACCGCGAGAGCGTGAGAGCACGGCTGGTGGAAGCGAGAGCAAAAACGGGATGGATCGATTCGAAGAACGGCAACAACAACAACAACAACGCGCTGGTAAACGTGTTTTCTCTCTTGCTTGTTGTTGTTGGTTGTTGACCGTTTTGTTGATGCTGTTTGTTACGCGAGCGGGATGCGCGCACAGCTGGGCATAGTAGTAAAATGCTGGGCGAGCGAGAGAAGGAGAGGGCTAAAGTCGATGACTTCATCGAGCCGCTACGGACAGGGGTCGTTGCCGGAGCGAGAGATCTCGAAAGGTCGTTAAATGGCGTCCAGATAGCGCATTCACTGGATTTTTCATGAAAACAGGTGAAGGGAATGCGGAAGGGGAATGGAAAATCGGAAAGGGTTGGACCGAAACATATTTTTCGTTTAGCATTATTCTCCATGCCTAGCAGCATAATAAGCACCCGAAGGTGTGCGTTCTCGGGCCAATTTGTACACAACATGATGTTGTGCTTCCTCTTCTCCGCTTCACTCCCGCACCGAACACACCTCTTTCGTTTTCTTGGAGAGGAAAAGGAAGTTGTTGTTTTCTCTCGCTCTCCATCCCTCTCGCTCGCGTCAAACAAAAACAAAATAAACGTCCAAATCATCTGACATCTGTCAAGCAATGGTGGGGCAATGTCAACACAGTTAAAAAACGGAAAACAGCTTCTCGGAGCGACTTCGAGAAGGAGCAAAATTGAAAATTTCATGTGTACAGTTTTCCATTAGCATTTTGGTGTGATTGCCGTGGCAGAAATAATGAGTTCTGCCGACGAATTGAATGAATCCATTCAGCAGTACACAGCACAGGTATGGTTCGCGGTGTGATGCCTTTTCTGGGCGAAGCTAAAATGTTTGTAAAACGTTTCATGATTTGCTTTCGGTATACAACTTCGCCGTAGATTACCCAGATTGACCAAGTCTTGCAGTTGACGACGGATAAAAATGAGCGGCTGGAATTGGAAAAGCTGAAGTACGATCTAACCGAACTGCTGCACCTTACTCGAGAAACATTGGATCATGCAATCGTCGATGGAACAAGCACGGAAACCAAGGAGGCTGCGGATCGAAATGGTGGTGACGAGGTTGAAGATGAGTTTGCACAGTTTATGAAGGAAATCAAAGAACTCGACAAGGAGGAATCTGATGAGAAAGAAGCGCCATCCAGTGACGATTCACCGGCAGCAAAGCAAGACGATCTGGATTTGGATGGTTTAGTCGGCAGCAAATGTTCGGCACCACACGTACACAGCTGGGGCTCGAAGGTTTACCACAACGCGATGGTATGTAGCCTGGACACTAGCGAGCTGGCCAACGCGACCGCAACCGTACTGTTCACAAACCCAACGCACCAGGAAATGATACCCTGTTCGTACTTTCTCGAGGGAGAGTGCCGGTTTTCCGAGGAACGCTGCAGGTACTCGCACGGTGAGGTCGTCCGGTTGGACGAACTGCGTGACTACCGCGAGCCACAGTTCGAGCGATTACGTCAAAAGGGTAGCCGGGCGCTGGTCAAACAACAACCGTCCCGTCTTTGGTGCAAGGGCACGGTACAGTCGGTGAACTTTGAGACGAAAACTTGCAAGGTCCAGCTGGAAGAGGGCAAACAGCGGGAACAGCAGGAAGTACCGTTCGAAGACCTATTCCCTCTGGACGACGACGAAGGCGACGGTTCGGGTGGGGATAAAAGTTCCACCGATGACGATTCGAGCGGTGAAGAAGCGGACGAGGAAGCGATAAGAAAAGCGCAGCTGGTAGAAAAAAGCCTTTTCCAACCGGCCCCCGACCGGCGGTTGGGCGAGTGGGAAGAATACACCCGGGGAATCGGTTCGAAAATTATGCAAAAAATGGGCTACGTCGTGGGCACAGGGCTAGGGAAGGAGGGCGAGGGACGGGTAGTGCCAGTCAGTGCTCAGGTCCTCCCCCAGGGCCGTTCGCTCGATTACTGCATGGAGCTGCGCGAGCAAGCGAACGGTGATAAGGATCTTTTTAGCGTCGAGAAAAAACTAATCCAGCTAAAGAAACAGCAGGAGCGGAAGGATGCACGCGATTACGCACGACGCTCTGCAGCGGCCAGCGAGCGGAAGGATGTGTTCAGTTTTATCAACGAACAGGTTTTTAACGGTGGCGAAAGCTCTAGCTCTTCCCGGGCAAACCAACCACAAGGAAAGGGTGACCTGAAGCAACATTCATCGAAAAATCTTAACATCGCCAGTTTGAAGCTATCGGAAGAGATTCGCCGGGCGGAGGCGGAGGTGGAGCGGCTCAAAATTGCCCTGACACGCCACAAAGCTGGAACTCCCGCATCGGATAACTTGCTGAAGCAAATCGAAGCGAAACGGGCCGAAATTTCGCGCATGCAAGCCACGGAACACAACATTTCGGTGGAGCAGCGGCTGCGGAATGACAAACGAAAAATGACAGTATTTTAAGATCGCTGCTTACCACAAACGGACTTATTTATTACGGCATTAAAGGAATGGAAGGATGGAGGATTAAATCCGTTCAACGACATTAATTCACGATATTTATTTATTTTTCTCTCGATCGAGTACCGCTTTCGTCTCCCGTTTAATTGTCTGGGCGATCAAACGAAGCACTTGCGGATCGGTTATCTGATCGCACAGCTGCTGATAGCAACTGTTCATAATTTCCTTCACTAACGCACTGCCGGGTGTTTGTGAAGCCGAGGGGCGTTCCTTTTCGGTGGCGATCGTTTGCTTTAACGTTTCGTTTTCTTTACGCAGCAAATCAATGAGCGTTTTTGCATCCGCCGATCGACTGGTTTCCTCCGTCAGTTGTTTTTCTAACTGCTCGACCTTCTCCTTCGCCTCCTTCAGTTGACCCATTGTCGAAGCGAGTTCTTTGGTGTTTCGTTCCTCAGTTTCCTTGGCCTGCGTTAACTGCTTTTCAGTCAGCTCCAGTTTTTCCCTCACCCGCTCCTGTTCCGTACGGGATGACTCAAGTTTTTCCTCCAAACTAGCTATCTCCCCGTTCAGGCGTCGTTCCGTCACTTCCATCGCTTGCACTTTCTGTTCAAGTTTGCTGTCCGCATTGCGTTTGCCCTCCAGTTCGGATGCCTCCAGTGTGCGCACTCGAGCCCGAAGCGAATGATTTTCACGTTTCAATTCCAGCAGCTTTTCCTCCAACGCTAGCACTTCCGCTTCTCTGTCCGCGACACTCGTCGGCCGCTCGCTCGAACTGTGTAGGTTGAGTAAATCGATCCGATCGAGAACACGATCGAGTTTCGACTCCAGCTTCGATATGTTCATTCGCATTTCGGTATTTTGCATGCGCGTTTCGCTCATGATGAGGTTGAAATTCACATCGGCTACACCGGAGGTGCCCTGGCCGGGTGTGTTCTGAGTGGTTCCACCCGAAGACACCATTCCGGTCAGCGGAACCATCTGCATTCCGACGGCAGTAAGCATGTTTTGCCTTCGGATGGGTCTCGTGGAAATGGTTTCTATCTTCGAGTCGGACGTGTCGGAAGAATCCGAACCGGGTCCGGCGGCTGGGATTGGAGGGGCTTTGGAACGTTCAGGTAGAGGCATCGCTTGTCCACCCATACGTGCCATCCGTGCCACCAGGTTCGATCGCACACTGGTTGGTTCGGGGTCCTTTTCTGCCTCGGACATCGGTTCTTCGATTAGCGGTTCCCTTTCTATGGCGGCCCAAGATTCGAGCACCGTGAGCATCGCTTGGCGATCCGGTTCACTTTCGAAAAGGACGCTCCAAAAATCGCCCGTTTCGTCCGTTCGGAACTGCAAATAGTCCTGCTTGAGGATCAGTTTCACCTCGGGGGTGAATGTGACCGCCCCGAGTACCTCGGTCTTGGTGCGGTATAGCAGCAAACGGTGGCCACTGGAAGACTTGAGCAACGCTAGTCCTACTTTGCCAAGGAACACATTATCACCATCGACTCTGCAAGGTAGACAATAACTCTGTTTTTGATAACGCTCTAGTGCTTATAATTTCATGTTCTTATCAACACTTACAGCTTGTAGGCGGTTACAACTGTGGCACGCACAATGGCCCACTCCGGTGGTTTGCCAGTGTCTTCGGCCATTGGTTCCGCTTCAACCGACTGCGATGGAATGTAGCGAAAGTTGGATGGGCCGTAACGGTCCGAAATCTTTATCGATTTCGGTGCCACCGACGGTGCGGTGCCTCGTTCATTATTGTTAGTGGCCGATTTCGATGATATTCCGAATATTTTAGCTAGTGTCGATCTGCGGGCGAATGTTGAACGATTTACATGAGAACTCGTGATGATGAATCATAGCACAGCAATCAGAATATTCAGTGCACTCACTTGCCACCGGTGGTGGGCGGTTTGAAGAAGTCCTCATCATCATCCGATTCCTTACGGCCGTTGTCGAACATTGAATTAGTTACTAAAACATAGAATCCAGACGAGGTAAACACGAAATTGAATTGTATGGCAAATGTTCCCAATTATTTTGGTTTGTTTTGTTTTTTTGTCTTCTAGGGAATCGATAACAAAGTTTGACAGCTGTATACCAAGATTCCTCCGTACAAGTGAAGACGCAAACCAAGGTGCATATTTCAAGTAACGCCAATGGTCAGATGAAAAGAAGTAAACAAAATTGGCTTGCTACAAATGATAATATGGTTAAAAATGGGTTTTAAATTTTAAACAATTTGTTTGGTTAATGTTCCTTGTTTTTAACTCACCCAGAGACGTATGGCAATCATTTTGCCAGCAGATTTTTTTGCTGCTATCTATCTGCCAAACACGCAACACACACATCTGTATTAGATTGCCCGTCACCTGTTTGAAAGTTTACTAGCGAACGATCGATCATCCGCCCGTAGTTGAACGAGATAAGTTGAACGAGAACGTCCAGAGCACACGTTAGTTACCATCATTTACTAACCGCGCCTTCCGAGCGGCACAAAGCAGAGTCTAAGGAAACCCCCATTATTCGCGAATTCTTCAAACATCTTCAGCCTTTCGCGCCGGAGTAGAAAATGGCCCCCACCGAACTGAAACAGTACAGCATCGCGGATGTGGCCAGCCACAATAAGCCGAACGATGTGTGGATGATTATTCACGATAAGGTGTACGATGTAACGAAGTTCCTCCAGGAGGTAAGTGCTGCACACGGGTGATAAGTACCGGTCAGGTGGAAACACCTCTCACCATCTCTCCGAATCGTCCATAAATCCGTCTGTTCTTGTTTTTCATCCAAAAGCATCCCGGTGGAGAGGAGGTGCTGATCGAGGTCGCTGGAAAGGAAGCATCGAGCGAGTTTGATGACGTTGGCCATAGCACCGATGCCAAGTACGTATCGCCAATAAAAAGGGTGGTGGTGGCCTTGACATCGTGCCACGAATGTCCATCACGGACGGAACCGCATGCAAACTCGCGGTTTGGCGCGGTTTCTCTTTCGAGCGTAACAATAATCTTGAATTTGTGATATGTTTCAGGGAATCTATGAAGCAATTTCTCGTTGGAGAAATAATCGAAGCTGAACGAAAAGCAAAAAAGAGGTAAGTAAAAACTTTTTTCTTGTTCTAGAAAAATTCCACTTTCGACTGACCTTCAAGGAGGGCCGCGAAGGGAAATCCTTATGACTCCCCTCACGTCAGGGCTGATACCTTTGTTAAACACCCTTATTTTTAAGTGGCACAATGCAATGATTCATAATCTTTCTCGTCTTGTCTTTGTTGTTAACACTTTTACTTTTTTCTGTCCTGAAAACATATAACATATCCATTCTTTGTATTATTATTTTTTTTCATTTGCTTAGTAGTGCCCCCACCAATACCGCTTCCTCATCGTCGTCGACGTCGTCGTCCTGGCTTGGATCTCTTAAGACGAAATTTTTCGGTTAATTCCTTTAGTCCGCTGCGTTGCACAAGCCATCCACAAGCCTGCATTATGCTAGTATGGAAAGGGAAAGATCTGTAAATTGTGGCGTCTAACGCCTGGGTGGTCGATAAACTTAAGCCAAATTGCTGAAATATGGAACAGGAAATCGTATAGTAATTTTTTTTAAATATGTTCGTCCGTTTTTGGCTAGAATCTTACGCGTTGCTAAGTTGATAAGTTGAAGTGATGGAATTTATTTTATGTTCTCTTTCAATGAATCTAATAAAAAAAACTTAATCATCGGGATAGGCAGTAGCTTTCTTTGTCATTGCTGAACTTATTCCTATCTTATCAGTAAGCATATTGTAATATATTTACTTTTTGTCTATCCTCGGTCTACGGTTTCCACTGGTATTCTGTTAGGGTTAGTTTCTTTTCCTATTTGATTTTATTTCATTTCCTTTGAGAAACTAGCTCAACCACATTACCGTCCTTTGTTAAACATTTTCCTTTCTTCCGTTCGTCTTAAGATTTTTGTCGTTGTTTTAAACCCCAGTTGCATCTTGCATAAAACAAAGGCCACGTATTTATTTATATATATACTATATTCCTTTTTTTGAATACATTTTATATAACAAAACGTACTACTTTTTTCTTCTAGTTCCAAAACTATGTCGGCGTCCGCACGGACAGCTCTGGTGGCAGGATCGGCGTTGGCAATCGGGGCCGGATTAGCGATGATATTCAAGGCTAGTGGAAGTAGAAAGTAAAGCAGCAGAAGTCCCAACACGATGGCGTCATTAGATTTCACCGAAGCATTCGGAACGCTTAGCCACCAACCGTCTGCATTTGTTCGGGCATCTTTGGGTGGCCAGCAGTTTTTAAAACGATTTTTTCGACTGGCGAACAACACCAACTTTCTACGATTGTGTTAGACAATCGAGCGACGTACTATATATGCACCATTGGTATTTTGTATAGGATAATAGCAGTTAGCGAATTGTTCATTTATCACAGTTCGCGTATGAGAACAATAATTTAATAAATAATAACCGTTGCCTAAAGAGCTTACAAATGTATCAAGTTGCGTTTTTATTTTAGTTTTCTCTCAATAAGTGAACACCATAACGCACGCTTTAAGCATTTCTTGTTGTTAAATTTTATTTTATTTTGATGCTTCTTCACACCCCTTCTATGGTATGTACAAACCCATATGCTTCTGATTCCCACCCACTGACCCCCTCCTCATCGGCTTAGTTGCTAATGGAACCTTTTCGGTGCTAGACTTCAAGGTAGGCAGTACTGTGAAGACACTTTTCTTCTGTTTTAGAACATTACTTACTTCTAGCAACGTACGTAGCTAAACCAGCAAAACATCATTCAAACGAACACATACACAGAGACACACGCACGCGTCTTAAGGAAAATATCATGCTCAAATGGGAAACCGCTGTGGTTGCTTGCCTATTTTATCGCGTATTTCTTTTTCTGAAAAAATAGCTTTATAGTGCACCCAGCGGGTTCACTATAAAAAAATGCTTTCAGATGAGGATGTTTGTTTTTGACACCCTATTGCTCTACTTAAACACACTCTCTACTAAAACCCCATCCTCGAACACACATACACAGTTCTGTCGCTTGATAGATTTCGCACATAAATAATTTTCTTATAACCTTCCTCGCTAGTTACATACTTTTATCACCTTTTGCGAATGAGAATGTACCATCCGGAGTGTACAATTCGTCTACATCTTTTCCAGTGTCCATCGGGCAGGATATGAGATATCAACCTTAAAAGCAGCACATCCGAGCGAATGCATCATCGGCTGCATTTCGCTTCCCGAAACACGTTTCGTAAACGTTCGGGAAAGCAAAACACACAAGTGTGCAAACATTTAATTTAACATAACTTAAGCAAAAACAAAAAAAAACAAGAGCATAATTTAGATGCAGTGCTTTTCAGGTTCAAACCATGAGCGATCTCCTTGCATAATTTTGTCCTACCACTACTACTTTAATGGACACGAGGAAACGAGTAAAGGAAAAGCGACTCCAAATGTGCTCCTATTTCTTGTTGCTAACATACCTTTACGACAGTAGTGCTTACCTTTTTCCTTGCTTTATTGTAAATACCGTAAATAAACGCATTGATTTTTGGTTGAGAGAATCTGTTCCACTTGATTCCAATTCCAACCGTGACGAGATTAAATTGAATACCCTAATTGGAAGTAAATTTAAAAATAAAAATATAAAAACCCAAAATATTTCAATTTGTTAACCTAATTCACAAACAAAAGAAACTATGCCTCCTTAGTTCACTCACACAAAGAGGGAAACCATGTACGAACATAAAGGTGGTATAGCTTACTGCGATAGTAAATGGTAGTGTATAAATCGGCGCTATCGTGTACGTACCAAGTAAAGTAGCAAAATATAACGAACATATTTATACAATAAAAACATATACAACACCCTGTTACATGCACTACTATCTTAATTCACCCCATGTGTCGATGACCCGGCACTATGCCGCCCATGGACTAATACGTTCCAGGCTAATGGAACCCCCCCTATCTTATAAGGAGTGGAACAAAAAGGAAAAGTAAGAAATAATCTAATTTAGCAAAAAAAAACGGTTGGTGTAAAAACAATTAAAAAAAACGTATAGGAAACTGCATCTTCGATACGATTCTGACGCGCGACTACTGTTGATTTGCTCACTAATCACCTCCCACCTCCTTACGGCACGGAGAGGGTGGCTTTACCGAATGTTCGTGAATAGATTGAGTACGGATTTGTTCTCCTTCTGCGAGCGAGCCTTGCTGAACACGTTCCAGAAGCGCAGCGTTTCGTCGCCGGCTCCGGTAACGATCGCTTCGCCGTCCGGACTGAGCGCAAGGTACAGCACCCGGTACGAGTGACCCGTTAGCTTGGCCACCTGCGTCAACGAGGGGTACTTCCACACGAGGATCTGATTCTGCGAGTAGCCGTGCGTCGACACGAGCTCCGACGAGTGCTTGGACCAGGCAAGATTGCATACCTGCGAGCCGGTGTCAACGCACTGCATCGGCTGGCCGGTGAGCGTGTTCCAGAAGCGAATACAGCGGTCGGCCGTACCGCCTCCGCTGGCCAGCAGGCCGTGATGATGCGGTGACCAGGCGATCGCTTTCACTGCCGCCATGTGCTCCGAGTACGAGTGCACCGGCGTCGACGAGTGCTGGTTCCACACGTACAGCCGGTTATCGTTGCCACCGCTGGCCAGGTACTGGTTGTCCGGAGACCACTTTAGACCGCACACTTCCTGCCGGTGACCGGCGAGCCGCCGTTCCGGGACCTGCGAGGGTGTTCGTGTGTCACGCTGCATGATCAGACGGTCCCGAGACCCGCTCGATAGGACGTCCCCGTTCCAGGCCAACGCTCCGACGCGCGCCGAGTGGCCTTGTAGCTTATTTACCTGTGGAGAGAAAGAGACATCGACAGTGAGTACCAAATTTTTAGCAAAAAAAAACGATCGCAAACTATCTTTCAAACGAAAAAATCCACAAGACTCTATAAAATGGCAAAGTGCGTACCACTCTAAGTTCCTCGGCAAGACAAAAAAAAAACGTTCGAACCCACATCCAAAAGTAGGCCACGTACTTCCCGGATCTCAGCTGACGTGAATCGCGAAGTCTGTTTCCTTGCAAAAAAAAATACCGCAAGGAACAGTAGGCTAGGAAAAAACTACCCACCCACACCACCAGCGCAAACACG
>KE525326.1:11906-24720 GCA_000441895.2 Anopheles sinensis
CGAAGGACAATCTATTGCATTTGAAGTTCTGAGTATAAAAGAACAAATCACTGCATTTGCTCTGCAAGTGTAGTAAAGAAAGAATTCTTAACTCAGGACTTCGAGCATTGGGATCTAGGATCTAAACAGACAAGAGGAGGAGCTGTTTCTGATGAAGTCTTAGTCCTGTTTGAAGAATGCCTCAAGGCATTCGAATATAAAGGGTTCGATCATGACAAGATCAGGAAGATCTTAGCGATCCGACAGAGTAAGCTTCAAGCGGGGACTGTCATTGAGCTAGGCTCTGTAAAATCAATCGCTGTGGATGGTCCCAAGGGGTTAAACAACCTGGTGAGCCTCCTGTTGACCCTGTTCAATTTGCGGGGCAACAACCTGGAGGCGATCAAGGATGGTATTGATGGCAAGACAAAGACCACGTTTGAGGCATTGGTTGCTGCTTTGGATCTAAATTCCAAGGTAGTCACCCAGGGGAAGCCAAAAAGCTCGGAGACACAAACCCTGTCCCGCATCTCGGCAGCATTTCCTCTTCACTCCCTGTCTGTGGTGAGGACTGCCTCCTTTGATCAAAAGATCATAGACCTGTCTGACAAAGGCGCGAATGACAGCGACCTTTAGTATTCAAACGATAATACTAATGTAAGGTAATACATTCAGCTTTCATGTAAAAAAATTAAAAATGCATATTTAGCCATTGCTACTTACTTTTGCTAGTAAAAACCAAAAGTCTTAATGAAAAAAATACTCTTTCAAATTTGGTAATGCATGAAAAAATTTGATCTGCTCTAAAAACCCTCGCTCCCTACTCGCATGTTCCACGATGGTTGCTCTGCTGCCGATTCTGACGGTTTCGCGTCCCTTTTCTTCCTGCATTTCAAGGATGTGTTCGCCACGCCAGTCGCTGACCCGGCAGACTTGGAGCCTGGCTTAGTGGGTATCCCAAATGGAGTTATGCACGTCACTTCATTTCCGGTCGATGTCGGACTGGTGGAACGCGCAATCCAAAAGCTCAATCCGTCATGCTCGCCGGGCCTAGATGGTATCCCGGCTTGTGTTTTAAAAAACTGCCGCTCAATATTGGCGCCCGTACTCTGCTTTCTTTTCGAGCGTTCACTATGCACTGGCGTTTTTTCTAAGTTTTGGAAAACTTCTTGGATCTGCCCTATCCATAAAAAAGGGGAGGGATCGTTAGTTACAAACTATCGAGGTATTTCGACGCTTAGTGTTTGTAGTATGGTGTTTGAATCGGTGATCAACCGGTCGTTGTCTTTTTACGTTCGATCTCTGCTAAGCAACCAACAACACGGGTTCATTCCTAGAAGATCCACCACGACGAACCTAGTATATTTTGTATCGCTTGTCTCTGCCAACATGTATTAAGGCCTCCAAGTAGACGCGGTCTACACCGACTTTAGAACAGCTTTCGACAGAGTTTGCCATAGTTCACTGTTAGCTAAGCTCCTTAAACTTGGCTTCTCCGAGTTGATCACGGCCCGGTTTTCGTCCTTTCTTTCCTCTCGATCTTGCCGCGTAAAAGTTGACCATTGCTTTTCCGACGCTTTCTCCTGCCCTTCCGATGCTCCCCAGGGGAGTGTCTTCAGTCCTCTCCTGTTCCTCTTTATGTTAATGACATCAGCTTCCTGCTTCCACCCTCCGCACATCTCCTGTTCTCTGATGATCTTAAAATCTCCCTCCCCATTCAGAATCCTTCTGATTGCCTGCTTTTACAATCCCACCTTAATCTTCTCGCAGACTGGTGCTCTGCGAATTTCCTTACCCTCTGTCCTTCCAAATGCTCCACTATTTCCTTCACTCGATCCCGCAATCCCATCCATCAACCATACTCCCTTGCTGGCACCCTCTCGCTCGCGTTGACACTATCCGCGACCTCGGTGTGATCCTTGACTCTGGTCTTCACTTCTCAAATCACATGGATTAAATTATTGCCAAGGTTTCCGTGCCTTCGAAGCGTCGTGCAGCTTATGGCTTATATGCCTGGTACGATGAAGACAAATCTGTCTACTAAGGCTCTTCCCAAGACGCTAGTAGATCGGTTACCGACCGCAAAATCGTAGAAGCATCGCCGAATGTAATGTGGAAAAAAGTGTGGAAGAATATCCACTGCCCGAAATTATCATCGGAGCAGCGCTCCGCATTATACCTTGTGGCGAACGGCAAGGTTCCACATGGCGTGCTGCTGATGCGGATGGGACGTACATCCTCTTCTTCCTGCTTGTATTATTTTGATTGTGACACCCTGGAACATAAGTTCACTTCCTGCAATCGCGTAATTGCCGCCTGAGACCTGCTGCAGCGTTGCATCAGGGATATAGTTCCAGGGTGTCAATACTCGTTCCAGTGTCTCCGTTTCCCAGTCCTCTGGGGAATAAGTCCAGTGCAACGTGAAACAGTACTTCGTTTATATGCGAACTACATCATCCACATCATTGGAAACAATGATAGTGCGATTGATCTAGCTGTCCTGTATTTGTGTACACTGTATTTGTGATACCTAAACTTAAGACACTATTTGTAACCCTGAAAACTATTAAAAAATAAATAGTATGTTTTATAAAAAAAAGGCCAACAACCCTCGGTCTCCTCCGCAAATAAGCTGCGGACTTCAATGACCCTATGTGCCTGAAGGCTTTATATTTCAGCCTTGTACGGTCTATTTTAGAGTATGGCAGTGTGGTTTGGTGCCCCTCTGGTTCTGGCTGAATAGCAAGGCTTGAAGGTGTTCAGCGTTGCTTCACCAGGTTTGCCCTTTATCGTCATCTCGATTACTCGGCCCCGAGATTTTACTACCAGGCCCGCGCATTAACGCCCAGACTATTCGTTGCTGGTCCTTTGCTAGGCGAGGTTGACTGCCCCTCCTTACTTTCCCAGATTCATATCAACGCTCCTTCCCGCATCCTTCGCCCCGTCCCCTTCTGGATGTGCCCGCTGCTCGCCGTATGAGGCATGGCCAGGATGACCCGCTTGTGGCCGCAGTCCGTCGCCTCAATGAGCTTTCTGAGTGGTTCGACTTCTCCTCTCTTTCTTCTCTCCGATCCCACTTACGTTTCTCTGCGTTCTAATTTTCCCCTTCACCTCTCCACCCTTCTGTCCCACTGTTTAGGTTTAGTCTCAGGATATAAGGTTAATCATTGTTAAACCTTTAAGGTGGACAAATAAATTAATAAATAACAAATAACAAATAAAAAACAAATAAAAACAAAATTTCACTTTTTTAAGTTATTTTGTAAAGTTTCATCTGCAGCATGTTGCTGGATCAACCCCAACTGTAAGTTTGAAAATAAACTAAACGTTTCTACTGAGCGTTCCTGGTTTCTATGATAAAATACCTTGAAAACTAATTAAAAACAAACATGATCTAAGCAGTTAAGTTCTCTATCGTACCATGTAAACACGCTTATCAGTCGCTTATCATATCGGTCAAAAGAGTGCAATCGGTTTGTTTTTATGAGTGTGTTTGTAATTCTTTTGGCGGACAGTAACCATGGTAGTGTTAAAATCAAAGAAATCCTCGATCTGTTCGGGTTTTAATCGATCAGTCAACGACAATGTTGAAGTTGCTATGAAATTTGTTCTTAAAAAAGTGGAAACCCGGGACTGTTTGCAGTATGCAGGCTTCTTGTATCCGGTTCATTCTCGTTAAAGCGAAAACAGCGTACACAAAAGCTCACCGGTCTACAGTTAAGTTTGATAATACTACTGTAGTATGGATAAACTCTAAATACGGATTTTTTAAAGACAACAACAATAGCGATAACGCTGAAAATGTTGAGCCAAGCCCAGGTAGACCACGGAAACTCTTGAAGAAGCTTAGCGACCGTAAAAAACGCCACCGAATAGAACCGGCACGAAAAGAAAGATTAACAACACCCTCAGCAAACGGTACAGATGCCTCCAGACTGAGAAAAACGAGAGTAGATCCTACTTAAGGACGATTTTTCTATTTGACCCGTTTGGTGTTCCTACTTGGAGGTTTGGGGATCCAACATCAAAAGCATTCCAGTAGGCTATGATTGTTTGATATTCTATGCAAACTGCCGGGGTTGCTATATGATATGTAAAAAGCTGTAAGACCGGCCACTAGAAGGTCACTGGAAAGGGTGCACACAGATATCTGTGGGAAAATCACATCAGGGACGTATGAAAAAAGAGAAGCGCGCTGTGGTTGGGTCCCGCGCGCAATACGCTCTTTCCCGCCGCACCGAGCTTTGGACGGACTCGGAGGAGAAGAAGCTTTCGAGGGTTCTGTTTGTTCTGTGTTTGAAGAGTTTTGTGACTGAATCTATATTTAGACATGGGACTTCAGGTTTATGAAAAGTTTCTAGTGGGAGCCGTTCTACCAGTTAGGCTACGGAACAGGTGCATCGTGCACGCGCCTAGTTCTTAATAATAACACTCGAGCGTGCAATCACAGTTTTTGCCTCAGCTTGGTTACATGTCTCTCGCATTTCTATATTGCTTCATGTGATTCTCTCGTAGCATTGGCGCAACTTTCGACATTTTGTTTTAACCTTCAAAGCATGCATTTCGGTTCAAAACGTGTGTCCACGTGTAATGGAAAGTCAAGACATTTTTGGTAAAATGGCCTAAGCCTTGGGACAGAATCCACTGATATGCAAGTGATGAAAGTTACTTTATGTTTGACAAGGCTTAATACACTGTTCTTTCATTTCAAAATGTGCACCATACTTGAGGAAAAGGAAGATAAGTTTGGAATCCAAACCAAACTCCCCACTACGTTGTCAATGAATTCCTTTAGTATAACGTTATTTTTTTACGGATAACAAAACCACCTTATGTAGAACGATTTTATTTTTATTTGAAGAAAATTTAGAAAACATATATTTTACATTGTAACATTAGAAAATGTTTACATTCATACAATACAATTGAACAATACAACAATAGAACGAAATCTACGAATAGCTACAACAAAAGTTACAAAAGAAAGTACAATTTAATAGGGTCAGGGAAAAGCTCCGCGTCTTCTTCTTCACACAGTTCACACTGAGCTCCCAGTTTGCATTAGCTTTCAACATGGTAAAACATCTGATGTGTACTTTTACTACGCGTATGGATTTTTTTACTAAATTTACTTCTTTTGGCTAACCAAAAGTTTTTCTTGCCCAGTGACTATTGAAGATGGTTAATTAATTTGAATCACAAACAGAATGTACGCAGAATACGCAATATCAATCAAATCTAGAAACAAAAGTGAAAACATTTGTGCTGAGTGTACCGCAACATGACGGAAGGCATTTTAAGTGTTCGGTTAAAGTGATGGAAGAAATATGAATGTGTTCTACATCAAAGCGAAATGACCCCTTCGACAATCAATAAAAAAGTGAACTGTTCAAATGTTAAAACACGGCTGAATACACTGTTCTTTCGTTTCCAAATGTGTCCCGTTCTCGAAGGCAAGGCAAACAAGTCTTAAATCGAAACAAAACAGTCCACTATTGCATAGTTCCTTTAGTTTAACGGTATTATTTACGCACTAGCTTGACGCCCCGTCGTTGCTCGGTTAAAGAGGGGTTATGTTTTTACGCTTCTTCTAAAGTTTTGATCTGCACCTTTCCGACAAAACTTTATTAGAAACACTTTTGTTCTGTTTGTTCTAGAAACAGTTCTGGACCTTCATTAATATTGTACGGCATATTTAAACTCCCCGTGTTGTATAAGCCCTGATTTTGATGAACATCTACACCTTGATACATCTTGGTCGCTGTCATTGAATTACAGTTTGTTTGGGTTAGTAAAACTGAGTTTAAAATGTAAAATTTAGATGATTTTATAAGAAAACTATAATCAATCAATCGTTCAACAACATCTGTAGTGCTTGAACTTAACGTGTGGAATATATTCAGTTCAAAACTCCATACAAAAAAAAGCTAAAATATGTGATAGAATAGTTTTTTTTGAGAATCATAGATTATGAAGCACAGTTTTCCAGCTAATTAATCACATTTTTTAAGTCCAGATAAAGTGGTTTTGTTCTAAACTTCGTAAGTATTTATTTGCGGCAAATTTCCAAAAGAATGAAACAAACAAGAGGTCCCAATTTGATTTAAAAGTAATTGCTTAAATGCTTTTCAATAATCGTTGCGAACTATCTTCATGTCCTCCGTTAAGATGGTGACGAAAATGCACAAATTTTCAAATCAATCGTAATACAGAGCTCGATTATTATATTTATTAGTGTTGCAATATATTCAATGCACTGAAAGCGCTTATAACTGTGTTAACTTGAGCTGGGTTTTTCAAAAAAGCTGTTAGGGCAAAATCGGTCGAATTCCAACGACAACGCTTCGTGTTCCATACAAATCTTCGGAAAACGTGCTCAAACTGTTCGGTTTGCGGATAGGGTATTGATTCAATCCGGTGCACCGCGGTCACGATAACAGTCAGCGTATGTACAGTGGCTTAATACCATAAGTGCGTTAATATTATTATAAGCGGGACTAACCTAAATTTACAGCTGGACACGGGTACAGATATAAACTCTAATCGCCTATGGCAGACCGTCTCTAACACAAGCCAGAGTAACGGCCAAAACAGCATCCGGGTCAGAGCTTAGACTAACCGGGGAATTAGAAGCACGATTGGCGAAAATACTCAAGCGGCTACAATTCACCGATCTAAGGGTGCGTTTACACGACACGAACCCTGCTCGAATTTTGACGATCCACGTAACTTTTTTTGAATGTGTTGGTTTTTCAGGCATGGTTCGCGAACCTTTTTCGAGCAGAAAAGGTTCTCCGATTTTGCTGGATAGCACGAGCCTTTTGTGCAAACCTTTTGACTGTTGCTTAGCAACAGTCTAAAAATCCAGAGCAAAGGTTCCTTACGTGTGAACGTAAAAAGGTTCGGCGAACCTTTTTTTTTACATCCGATTGTAATAGTGTGCGAGAAGTTCGCCAACAAAGGTTCGTCATGTGTGAGCGTACCTTAATAGATGCTTTCGGCCTGCTAGTGATGCGTTTTGTTGGCAGCTAGTCACGATTCTACAAATTGTAAAGAATTTAGAGCACACTTTTCCGGAAGTCTTTCGCGGGCCGACTGTGCACTGAAGCACGCATTGCGCTGCAGATAAAGGAAAATAATCTACCTGTTTTTCCAGCAAAAACGACCAGTTGCATACGCATATGCTGTTGATGACGAATTAAATCGGTTGGAGTAAATGAATGTCGTTACACCCATCGACTTTTCGGAATGGGCAGCCCCCACAGTAGTTATGCGAAAAGCAACATTCGTATTTGCGAAGATTATTCGACCGGGTTGACATCCCGGCATACAACGAATGAAAGCGATCGCATCGAGCTTTCTTACTAGCCATCCATAGATGACAACATCGCGACATCGTTGTATCCTGTGAGCCATGCGCAGCAGCATCCAAACCTCCACCACGGGCGGACCCCGTACCATGGCCACAACCATCAGGTCTCTGGAGCAGAGTGCATGTCGACTATGCCGGACCAATAGAAGGGTTTTGGTATCTGGTGGTAGTAGCCGCGTTGTGGAAATAGCCGTAGATTATCAAAACCTCCAACACGACGTCTGCACAGTAATACTACGGAGTTTGCTCGCTCCATTTGGGATGCCATCCACGTTGGTGAGTGATAACGGGCCGCAAGTCACCAGCGAATTGTTTGGCGACTTCTGCACTCGAAACGGCATCCACATCCACCACATCGCATCTCCGCCTTTCCATCCTCAGTCGAATGGCCAGGCTGAGCGTTTCGTCCATACGTTTAAAAGGGCTCTGAAGAAGGATCAGATCGACAGAACCCCGTCAGACGTGGCCATCGATAATTTTCTATCAACTCTTCACCCGCCCTGGGACCAGAAGATGACTCGATTACGCTCAATCTGCTGTGGCCGCTGAAGGGGTCACCAATCACGGCAAAATCGATCCTTGAATGTTGTAGCGTAATGTGGTCCCCACATTATGAGGTTTGGTCAATAGATTGGAAAGCATTCAACGACGGTTCACTAGGCTAGCTTTAAGATCATTACGGTGGGAAGATCCCTACCTACTCCCCACGTATGATTCACGCTGCCTTCTGCTCGGGTTACAGACATTCAAAAACGCAGGTTTGTGGCTCAGGCAGTGTTCATGGCTATACTAATTCGTGGTGAAATTGACGCGCCATGTCTGCTTGAGTTAGTTGAATTCAATGCTCCGTCTAGACAATTACGTGCTACTGACTTTTTAAGGATTAGATTTAGTAGGACCCGTAACGCACAGTTCGCACCGTTGACCGCCATGAGTAGAGCGTTTAACAAAGCATATGCGGCTTTTTACTTTAGCATATCTATTGACACATTCAAGACCCAGACTTCTCGCCGATCCGGACTTCATGTTTGATTTAGTTTTGCGTTCATTGTAACTTTAAAAACACTCACTCGGACCTAGTTGTCCGTTGAGTTTTCAATTGTAAATAAATAAAATAACGACGATCACAAAAAGCTTCCACCACAGTAATAAGGTATAAAAAATTAAATATTTCACAGGAAATTGGAGCTCGTGGATTCTTGTCAGCATTATTCTAAGAAGAGGATGCGTTCGGTATGATGTAGCAACGGAGGATGGACGTACGATTCGGCGACATATAAATCAGGAAGCTAAAAACAGCGCTTCTGCTGCCCTACGACCTGGTATTGGGTGACTGGGGACTGCATGCCCAGCAGAGAGTGAGCAGTTTCTTTCTCGGCCCGGCCGCTTCCAACCCGGTAACTGTGACTCCGACGCTTACACCAACTAGAGCTGGGTCATCAGTCAGGCGACATGCGAGTCTGTGGAAGCAGCACCACATACCCCAACTCAGTCGTCAAAGATGCCACGAAGGTATAGTGGTGTTCCCAGAACGGTCTGGAGTTAGGCGTCAACAAATGTACCCCGGCATAACGTTTGCTAGAAGCCGCACTCCGTTATCGTATGGGTATTCCCTGAATGGCTCCGTCCTGGAGCGCAAAAGCTGTGTCCGTGACCAAGGAGTGCTTCTTGACGAAAAGTTGAGCTTCCACGCCCTGCTAGAACATGTCGTCGCTAAGGGAAACCAGCTGATTGGGCTGCTGTGCTGCTCGTAATTGGAACTACGCCACAGGTCGCGTCCACGCTGCCAGATCAAGCGGTGGACAGCGTAGTCGCATGAAAGGGGATCAACCGATTACAGTTGACAGCGTCTAAAACT
This sequence comes from Anopheles sinensis, assembly GCA_000441895.2. Lineage (NCBI taxonomy): Eukaryota > Metazoa > Arthropoda > Insecta > Diptera > Culicidae > Anopheles > Anopheles sinensis. The sequence goes on from KE525326.1 coordinate 21,116, forward strand.
GAAGCGGTAATAATTCCAAGAAAAAGAGCAATTACATCTGCATTACGCTGTCGATAAATGGTGTTCTTAATATTTCCACGACTAACATCCGATACTTGGGGGTACCAGTTCAATGCCACCGTAAATGGTTGCAACACCGAAAAAGGAACTCGAGTAGCGGACGTTTGATGCAACTTCTTCTGGTGGCGGTCAACAACATTCTTCGCTACGCGGCTAAGTTGGAGCGAGGGCGTCAAGACGCGCGAAACTGACGGCGAAGTAGATCAGAGTAGAGCACGCTAGGTTTTGTTGTGCGTGTTTAAAAAGATTTCCAAGACCCATTCTGTCTTACAGGCCTATGTTCAGCTCTAAACCACCTCTGATTGAAATAGCTCATCAACTGTTGCCTCTAAGGCATCTGGTTTTGAAATAGCTCATCGAATTCCGCCTCTAACGGAGCTCATGTTGCCTCTGATTCATCTCATTTTGTCACTAACGCATCTCATTATGTCTCAAACCGAAAACCAGGGGATAAACATACTTTCGTGATTTTGCTACTTTGCAAAACTCCAAGAACACTAAAAATTATTAATACGTTTGATTTAAAGCTATTCTTATGTATTTTTGACTATTTTCTGTGTAATTTTTGTTATGTGCTTGCATATGTAGATCAACTGAGAAGGTAGCATGGTGGAGTTTAACTGGGTGGTATAAACGCACTTTCTCAACCAATCAATGTCACACGACAGCAAAGGAAGCGCGTTTAAACTATCGAGTTAAACACCACCATATTGCCTTCTTAGTTGATATACGTATGAACGCACCTATAAAAAATTATACGGAAAATGATAAAAAAATACATAAGAAGTTTTATCGCAAACAAATGAATAATCGTTTAACATTCTAGGAGCTTTGCCATGTAGCATAACCACAATTACTTTTTTATTCCCTGGTTTTCGGCATGATACATAATGAGATGCGTTTGAGACAAAATGAGATGCGTTAAAGGCAGAATTCGATGAACTATTTTAATTCGACATGCTTAAGAGGCAACAGTTGATGAGCTAATTCAAAACAAGGTGCATTGGAAACAATATCACCTGCTTTCGAGCTAAAGTTTGCTGGCAAAGCCTGTAAATCCGTTAGTTATGTCCGATTTTGGAGTTTGCGTCTATTTTGTGTTTTGTATTCCCAAACTCCGCCAGCAGGCCAGCAAACTCCGCCGGTAAGGTGCCCATGCACCCCGATGCATCATTGATGACGAGCTGTTTCCGCAGCACGACCTCGCGACCCGAGTCATACCGTTATCATCAACCGAGGAGCTGTCAGCGGAGGTAGTGCCTGTAACCAACGAAGAGTTCCTGGAGGCGGTTAGGCTACTGAAGCTGGATAAAGCCCCGGGACCGGACGGGATTCCCAACCGGAAACTGAAGGTTGCTGTGCAGGCGTAACCGGAGGTGTTTAGGGAGTCTTTTTAGCGGATTCTGGGCAAGCGGGAGTTTCCGGCTCTTTGGAAGAAGCAGAAGTCAGTCCTTCTGCCGAAGCCAGGGAAAGGGGTGGGTAATTTAAAGTACTTGGAACGTTTTCACTGTCTAGTTTTGCACATTTATCATTGATATTTCAAGAATCATCATGCCAAACGAAAAAGTTTTGACGAAACAGAAAAAACCTAAAATGGAAGCAGCACGAAGAAAATATTGGAATACGGGATTGGAATATTGGGCCGCCGTTTAGGTCGATCGTATCATGTGATACAAAATTACTTGAAAACCCCGAATGGTAAAACTCGTAAGAGTCTCTTGATGATGTTAAGAGGGAATTTAACTTAGATATGCGCAGAGAGCTCATCCATATAGCTTGAATGAATTGGTCTAAAAAGCAAAAAAGCCCCAAATTTCACTGCTGGCCATAAGGGCAAACGTATAGAAGTAGCAAAATCCGGTATAAGCAAGTTGCAAAATCGCAAGTGAAAGCAAGTACGTGGAGTGTTTATTGACTTGATTGCACTTTTATATGATCATAGATGATGTGTTACAATTGGAAACCTAAATCAGTTTTTTTCTGTTTCAAAACACTTCGCTAAGTCACTTGTGCAAAAAGCACTCAGTAAGTCGAAATAAAATAAAACTTATGCATAACAAAACGTTTGCTTCTAAAGAACTAAAAGTGTTCGGACAAAAAAAGTACAGGACGCACCAATTAATATATAAAAGGTGGAAGGATAAAATGAGGTTAATGAAAATTTTAACATTGTATTGCAAGTGGATATAAGATTCTGGTACTACGATAAAGGGTCAAGTATATTCTTAGAGAAGGACGTTAAGTTACTCTAAAGGAAGCCCAATAGTAGCCTGATATAAAGTCAAATTTGCTATCAGTGAAGCGTCTTGCACAAAACGGTTACGCTATTACTTTCGACGGATCGGAAGCACAAATTCATTGGGATGGATTTTTCGGTGTAATGCAGTGCACAACTTTTTGAAAATCACCCCAACACATTTAACAAAGTGCAGTGTAGACTATATAAAGTCTGATCGTAAATTAAATCGAAACGCAGTTAGCGCGACACTGTAGCGCCTCTAGCGGATGTAGACGAAAACTAATGACATTAATTTGTTAAGTAATAAGTACGAAAAACGCACTTTTCTTAAAACCGGAACACGACTTGGCCAGCTGCGGGACAAGGTGCTTCAGACCGAACCTCTTCAGAGATGAGGCTATGCGGCACAGTACCGGCTATACGCAAAATGTATGTTTACAACTTGCACATAAACTCTTTGACCAGGGGCGAACTTTGAATATTGATAACTTTTACACAAGTTATGAACTGGCAAAACCATGCCTAAACCGGCAGACCCATGTGGTTGGTACGCTAAGGTAAAATTTAAAAAAAAACCCCTAAAGATGTTATGGATAGACAATTAAAAAAAAAGGGGGGGGGGGGGAGAAATCATCGTGAATTACATCAAATGCGTGACGGCTACAACGTGCGATCAAAACAAAACGAAGGATATGCTGCACTAGCTTGTTTCCTTGCGAATCGTGGGAAGCGCTGTGGTAGATGGATGCGTTAATCGGTTACGGAAGGTATAGGATGAGGAAGTTATAGGCCCAGTAGGAGATCGAAAATAGATCTGCAAGTGTCAGGGATCACTTGGCCAGATCTATTGAACCAGAACGGTGTCTTCTTTCGAATATTGTCGCGAGTTGCGAAGAAAGGTTCAGAAGTATGGTTTTACAGGAATTAGGTTTCAGTTTCTTCACAGCGTTATGCGTAGCACCGATTGACACATGATTCGTATTTCAAGTTACAGTTTAGCTGCATAAACTATTTTCATTTCAACAGTAAAGAGCACAGAATCCAGGAAAAATTGCATGCACGACGCCAACAGCAATAATCTTTGTTGCCAAATGAACGAATGGCACTGTAAATAAGTAGGGTGTCGCGTAGCGAGTGAGGCAGTCCAGGTGAGAGAACCGTTCTACTCACCTGGAATAACGGTGATTGACGAGTGGAGCGAGGGGTAATCTGTCGGGTCAATGTGCAACCAAGAAGAGAGCATCGATCATCGAGCTGATTTCTGTCGGCGCACGTTGACCCGACGGCCAAAAGAGATAAGATAGAA
>KE525326.1:36493-52782 GCA_000441895.2 Anopheles sinensis
CATGCGAGACGGGAATGCTGATCTCCCACCGAATGTCCCTTAGCAAACCCTTCCCTACGAAACGTGTGCATTACTTTAATGAATAGAAATGAAGGGCAGAAGGGAGTACCCGTTGAAGGAAGTTACAGGGTTTACCATTTGATAGCACAAAATTATCTGATGATATCACAAACGCAGCAGATGATAATACAATCGTGGCAGATGATATGACAAGTGTTGCAGGTATAATTAAATCGTGGCAGATGATATCACAATTGTAGCAGATGATATCACAAGCCACGATACCACAATTGTAGCAGATGAAATAAACACAATAGTGGTGCTTGATGGAAGGGTTTACAGATGTAGCAGATCTGGTATTATTTTATTTTAATTTTTATATTTGTCTATGACTACTATCCATATTTGATTCGCTAACTTATGCAATAACAGTGACGATTGGTGTAGCTTAATTACGGGGAAGTAAATAAATTTAATTATTGCCTACTTTTAAAACTCCTAATTCCGGTGCCATGTTGGTTTTCATCATGTGCTTGAAACAGATGGTTGAGAAGTATGAATAAATAAATGAGTTTTATAAAACATACAATATTAGTAATTACGGGAAACGCTGTAAACCTTCAGAATTGAATTAGCAATTTTATTAAGAAACGTCGGCTCGACTGAGGTCAATCATAAATCACACGAATTACCTATAAGTAAACTTAGGCTGGAGTTTGTAAACAATGTAAAACAAATATTCTATACAAGAGTGATACGGAAAAATTGGCCCGATTCGAGATTCGATCCCTCATCTGCAGCGCGGTGCATTACAGTTAAAAGAATCATGTTGAAAAGGGGCTAACGAAGTTTCAAATTTTGCATTGATTTTGCCAACCAGAAGCTTTTTATATGATGGTCAAAACTTTCGAACTCCACGGAAAATCAAATCCTGAGTACAGATCCGAATAACAGCGGATTTCACGGCTTACCAAAAACCGGCTACAACGTAATAGTGGCAAATTGAGTGAAAAACGCTTAACGGACCTGAGTACAGATCCGAATAACAGCGGATTTCACGGCTTACCAAAAACCGGCTACGACGTAATAGTGGCAAATTGAGTGAAAAACGCTTAACGGACCAAGGCAGGGCCTAAAAAGAGGTATGATGCCCAGTGCCTCGTGCGTAGCCGCCACCAACGCAACACGTTGCTACCTTACATTTTGCCGATTTGTTGACTTTCACTTAAATAAAAGGAAAGCGAACGATAATCGATCCGTAACCCTGAAAGTCTTATCCTTGAAACGACCGGGTTTTTGCTGGAAACCGACAGCCCTTATCTTTTCCCAGCCCAAAACAAAAAAGCATTGGCAAACCGTTACTAGAAAAATCATAGAACAGATGATGGGAAAGGAAAGGGAAAGTAGTTCATTAAGAAGTTTGACGGTGTTGTAAAGATAGGAATCAAATCAAAAATCATTTTTACAAGGCTTTGATCATTTTATCAAACTCGATGGTCTGGGATTGGTTATTACTACATGCGTTAGATAAACCGAAGGCATTAAACGTCATATGATCATGCGAGATTAATACTGTCTTGATCGCGGATGGATAGGGAAATAATTCATCCAAGCAAAGAATGAGTGGTTTTTATTTTATTTTCGCAGTTCCTATTTCTGTTCATGTACTTTTTTTTGTAGTGGTATCCCGCTGGAGACATGGCGCAGGGGAATAAAAAATGCTAGTGATTGCAGGGCTTGTTCTACATAAACTTATACTAGATGGTTGATTTCCTAGGTTTCATTGAGTTGCATTAGAATAAATAAGCTTTATTGGTTTTAATGAGTTTATAACATGTTTGCACTCGGCGGGTAGAATATGAATGTGAACTTTAGCTGTTGAATTTATTTAAACTTTGTGAAAACTAATACCATCACTAGTACTTTTTTTATTTCTTTTGTGTTGTTTGTTCTGTTAACAAAACGTTTGTCATGCAAAATTTGCCTTCATCTATGGATCCTTTGAATGCCGTTGTTATAGAAGCACATTCCTTGGTGATGTCGAAACCTTTGCTCTGAACCAAACGCTGCATAGAGCAATGCCCAACTGGGTCGAGATTTACACAAAGCGCAGCCCAAAGTAGCCGGTAGCAACTTGAAAGGACCATGCTGGTTTCGGACAATCACCGTCCTGACCGTGTAGAATGATCTCGCTGTGTCCCAGAATATAGTAGAAATTTTGTGTAATCCTTCACAACTTGCCAATGGAGATCAAAAGCTTTGCCGAAGGCTGATGGGGAACACGACGTACACCGAAGGCAGGCACAGAAACATCGTTTGCATTCATCAACATGTAAGCTGGTCCTCCTACCCCATCCTGGGACGAACCTTTTTCTTTAAAACCGCCAAGACTGTTGCATGTCTGCATGCACCGACCGGTTGACCAACGCCATACTTCGATGTGGCGTCCCACATTCATGTTCTACAGCGGTAGCCGTGATTTATCTCCACCCGAGGCGTGTGATCTTGTTGGCAGGCGTACGACAAAAACAGAGAGAAAGAAGACAACCACACGATATGAGACGACGTTGGTTTTGATCCTTTCCACCGGAATACCTAACGGGACGGGAAAAACATTCCTACCTTTTCACGTATATTTTAGGAGCACCGAACAACCCTTGTTATGGGAGAAGAAAAGTTTGTGGATGGTCAAGTTTATTAATTTCTGTTAATTGCAGCACAGGTCACAACCTTTGTAGGTGATGGTAAGCTTTATTTTTACATCAACCGTCAGGCAAGGTTTGTGAAAAAAGGTTAGTTTCTGAAAAGCCAAAGGTATTTGTAGTTGTTCATTGCAACGTATAAACGATTCCTGCCTGAATCACACATAAAAAGGCATAAAATTTTATAGCTTCTAACGCATAAAATTTTCACACACGTGTACGCCATAATAAAAGTTCTTCTTGCCAAATCTAAAGACATTGAACTTTAGCGGTGTACTTCTAAAAAAGTATCTGTCGATGAAATGAAGAAGCTATTGGAGCATTATTGATGAAAAATAAGAATAAAATTCAAAACTATATTCATATTAAGAAATTAACTCTTGCAACAATTTTGCAGCATCTTCTTAAGCACGTGAGAATGTGTACGACTTCTCAACTCCTTTCTTCGGAAACTGCCACCCTCAAATATGTCACACCACTTGACTCCTCGATTTGGAAAAGGATTACAATTTAGCTTTTCAACAAGTCTCCTCATTTTGATTGGTGTGACGGTGTAATAACTCCATCTACAAGTCATCAGACAAGCCCTAGACAAAAGTTCAGGCTAAGATATCAGGAGACTGGAACAAATGAAGACATTAATATTATAACCGCTTCATCAATGTTTTACTTGTTCTGGATGTCGCTTTTTATCTTAGCTTTTGATGTTATTTTATCAATAGTGATTTTTCTCATGTCACATTACACATGCTTTGGTATTAACTGATTACACATAATCAGCATGTAAGGCGTCGTTGTTGCGAGTGCTGTATCGAAATATTTTTTTTAATTGCACTGATGATGATGATTGTGCCTTACATAGTTTCTCTGTATCGTTTTAGCACAAAAGCACTTTGATTTTCAAGATCCTTAAAATCGCTTTTATTGAATGCATTAAAGCTCGACGCTATTCCACAATTCCCTGTTGTGCGCTTTTTACGGTGTGATCGTAGTACAGTATTAAATATTGCCACTTCTGAGTGCAGCTGTACAATAACTGTTATGATATATTGTAGAGTTTTACTCGACCGTGTTTGTTCTTTTATATTCATAGAAGGGACCACGATTTTGTGAATTTAATGTTATAATAAACACATGTTCCTTTTTCGTAATTTTGGATGAAGTTTGGTAGAAGGATATTTATGTTGTGCTGTTATTCGTTTCTTTCTTCAGAAATAGGATTAGAAAAATTAAAAGTGGGTTGAAGACCGGCACAAAACTATGAAAAATGTTGGCTTCTTATTAATTGCCCTCTGTTAGTAAGTGTAACATTGATCACCCTTGAATCAGTTTGTTATATTTCCATTCTGAAAAACGAAAAGAAAACACATTGGTGATGAAGAAACGTTTTAACCTTTTGTTTGACAAAAAATTGACACTCAGTGCAAGTACACAGCCGTTCACTCGTTTAGTTTTTCGAGCATACAATGGCCAGAAAAGGAGAAGTGAATGTAAGGCGTTTGCAGCGATTGTTGTGAATTGTGATGAAAACTATGCCATTTTGGCCTTCATTACCGAGGATGAAAATTAATGATTAATGATGGATGAAAATAAATAGATGTTTTGGTCTAGCAAGAGCATCCTAGCTAGCAATACGTAAGCAAACATGTAGAGAAAATGAAAATTTATCGATCGTCCTGAGGAGAATTAAAGGACTCCAAACCATCTTCTTCAGTTAGTGAACCCATAGACAGACCGGATGAACCAAACTTAACGGAAGTCCGCTCTATTTACATCGAACAAAGCTCCCGATAGGCTCGAAGCAACGAAGACTCATACACCGCAACCTTCTTGTTTCGATCACACCGAATTTCCGGAAATTCAACCATAAACCTGTTGTGTATGGCTTAAGACGGTACTTAGCAGCACCTAGCCATATACTCTCAAACGTGTTAGCTTCCAGCGGCGAGAATATTGACGTCATTGACGAACTCACTTGTTCGCTTTATACGGATTCTTCACAATATGGACACGCAAAACATACACCGGAACCTCTGGTTCATGAAACAAAGCATCTGGCTAAGCAATACTTCCGTCTCCTGTTGCGCTTGGAAGTACTTACGATAATCAATATTGGTTCTATATAAACAAGCCACTGATTTTCATTCTTCTTTTTGCCCAACATTACAGTCTCACTTTATTTTGCATTCCTTTTCTTAGAAGTAAACGTTCCATTGAGATTGAGTGGGCGGAAAAGTTATTGTTAGTTTTTGCTATGAATAGCAATAATGTACATACTAAGGCATGCATGGAAGCTAATGCCTTTGGATTCCAAAAAGTACCTGTTTTTGTGTGTACTACTTTAGGTGCAGTGAAGAAAAACTGAACAAGTAATGTTGTTTTTCGGGTAAACTTCAGTTTATTTAGCATCCAAAAGAGCATGCTAACAATACACTGTGCATTACTTTCAAGGAGCAAAAACAAGTCAATGAACCTGAACTGTGTTTGTTTGCGAAACAAGTTGAAAAAGATTTCTAGTTTGCTTGGTGGCGTAAAAGTATAATTTTTGTTACTCAACAATTTGTAAATAATTGTGCTTTTCTAGAAAGAGATTTGTCAGTTTTTGTGGAACTTTTGGGAACCGTGAGAGAACTCCGTGGTGGAAAGCTGTAGGGATCAGCATGGGACTATATTTAATAATGGTGATAATAAGCGAGGTGCAAATCCGCTTTTATTAGCGAAAAACTGGTTCAACGAACTGTAGTGCAATGTTTTGGATGCCTGCATTATTTAATTTATTTAAAATCAAACTTGCACACCTTACACACAAAACAAACTTACACACCATTTGAGGAAAGCTAGTTTGGAGTAGTGTTCTTTTGCTCAGTTAATATAGAGCAAGAAGCCAAAAACTAATTTCGAAACAGAACCACTGAAAGTTTGAAGCTACCGGTGCTTGGCACGCCGGTACGGTACATTGTATATGTATCGACTTATATGTGTTCTAATGAGCTCTTTTATTATTTTCCTGGAAGACAAAAGAAACTTTGCTTGAAAACGGTGCTAAACAAATGAGACGAACTGAACAATTCCATTTGTTTTAGAAATTGATAAGTAAAACGTTGTCTAAGGATGTTCACTTGACATGGAGTCGTCACACGCTAGTGAAAATAAACGTACAGTGCCCAATACTTATATAATAGAAAAATAAACCGAATGTACGTTTTTTGTTTTCTATGTTTTATATGTTTTTTGATTCCTTATCACATTTATGTTTTCTGTTTGTCAGGTTTCAATCAAAATTACATAACATCATGCTACATTTCAACGCTAAACCGCTAAACCAACCTCCATCAATAAAAATACATTTCTTCTTCTTCTTCTTCTTCTTCTTCTTCTTTTCTAGCCCGCTCACGGTTGAGCACGTCGTGCTGACATGGCCTGGTCACAAATCGTTCTTCAGGATACTCGGTCCATGGCTGCAGCCCTCCATCCCCGGTCGCATCCGATGTCTCGCAGGTTATGCTCCACTTGGTCCATCCACCGAAATCGCTGAGCTCCTCGTCGTCTCGTGCCGGGCGGGTCGCTGGTGAGAACCTTCTTGGTGGGGCATGAGTCCGGCATCCTCATGACATGCCCCAAACAACAGATCCTGCCGGCCTTGCCACCATCATGATATCCGGCTCACCATACAGCTCAGCTTGCTCGTGGTTCATCCTTCTCCGCCACACGCCCTGCTCACATACTCCGCCAAAAATTGACCGGAGTACTCGCCGCTCGAAGACTGCGAGCTCGTTGGCGTCCTCCGTGAGCAGAGTCCAAGATTCATGCCCATAGAGAACGACCGGTCTTATCAGCGTGTGGTATATTGCACACTTCGTGCGGGGGAGAAGCCATCTGGACCTAAGGAGTTTGTGGAGCCCATAGTAGGCACGATTCCCCTGAACAATGCGCCTTCGGATTTCGCAGCTTACGTAGTTGTCCGAAGTTATGACAGTGCCGAGGTAGCAAAACTCCTCCACTACCTCGAGTTCGTCGCCGTCCACTGATACACTGCTCCCCAGCCTGACTCTGTCACTGTCAGAGCCACCGATGAGCAGGTACTTCGTTTTCGTCGCATTGATCATCAATCCAATTCTTGCGGCCTCGCGTTTCTGTTGGGTGTACGCCTCGCACACAATCCTGGTGTTCCGCCCGATGATGTCGATGTCGTCCGCAAAGCCGAGGAATTGAAGAGAGCGGGTGAAAATCGTGCCACGGATGTCGAAGCCCGCGCTTCCTATGACACCTTCCAGAGCGATGTTGAATAGAAGGCAGGAGAGACCATCACCTTGCCTCAGACCCCGGTGAGATTCGAATGATTCCGACAGCAAGTTCGAAATCCTCCAATAACATTACAGTTTTCGTTGAAAGTCGGTTGCTTGAAATGTTTCTGGACTCGGAATCATCAATAAAATCAAATAAATTAGCTGCTTGTTTGGAAGCAGTGATCCGAAACATTTGCTTTTTACTTGAAACATTTGCTTTTTATCATTGTTTCATCTTATTTTTATTTCATCTTATTTTTTGTACGTAGCATCGTGTGCACTTAAAATCGTTATTTGTGTTGCAAAAATAAATGTTCAATTAGCTAAAACGAGATGAACCCGGAGTTATTTGTATTTGGTTTAAAATTCAAACTAGGGTTGCAAATACTTGTTGGTTTCATATATTTACATTCAAAAGAAACTTATTATCCCGCCATGACTCGTGTTGAGCGCATTTTTTCTAGCTGTAAAAGGAAAACTATCAACGTTTCTAAACGATTTAATAAAGAAGCAAGTGCAGCTCAGTTTATGTTGTTGGGTTTTGAGAAAGTTTAAGAAGGGGTTAAGCGTCTAGTCTTTAAAGGTGACTACAGATGACCCACTCCAGGGCTTTATTGTGATTATGCTCACCCTCATGGGTTTTGTGGACAAACCTTATTTCCATGTACGACTAAAGATGTTTTAGTTGAGTCGCAGATTTTAAGTATATAATTTCTTTATTATAATTCTCGGGATCGAATCCCGAGTCAGGCACCCCCCGGTATTACGAACGGCTGACCACCGATCTAATAATATACCGTCTATCGGCCACAGTAACTCTCTTCGGAGAGAGGCCTTGTCCCACTTGGGGATGTTGAGCCACATAAGAAGAATTTCTTTATTGTATGCACGAACAGTTCAAATGGCGTGAAACAGAATAACTCTCATGACCATGGTCCAGCCAACTATAATATACAGTTCATGGGGATGACTTGCTAGAGCTTACTACAACAAGGTCCAAAAGCATTTAATATCCAACTATTCGAAAATAATTGTTATTGTATTGGGCAAGAGAAAATTGCGCAAGAGACGGTCGTTACGCCAAAAAGAAGATCCCATACTCAATCCTGCCAGACGTAGAACCTACCTTACCGTCTGAAAGAATTTGATGAAGCTGCAAGCAAACGGTTGTGTATGATGAATGTTTCAACAACCGTTATTCTTCAGCTTCCAAGGTTCTCACTAGGCTCCGAATCATGCTAGTGTGGCGATAAACTGGAGAGGGATATCGAGTATCTCAACAAATTGCGATCAAGCTCGAAAGGTAAGGTTAGCCCCAGTTCTAGCGTAATTTTGAGAAAAATCAAACCCCGGGAACGTTATGAAAATTTAAACAGAGGTTATAAGTGTGGGGGTCTGATAATTATATCTCAAGTAAGTCTCAATTAAGTACTGCTATGGCAATTCGATTATCTTGCTCGAGAGAATAATTTAATTAACGTATCCATGTAGCGAGTACATTCGGTTTGATGCAACTTTATGAAACGTTGTGAGCTGGTGTGAGATGGGCACATTTATTCTTATAAACTGACGTTGGCAACCTACACTGTCTTTAATTAACCGTTAAATAAGAAATGAGAACATGGTGATGATGGAAATTGTTCGTTGCTTCCGATTGATGTCTCAAGTCTTACTTCAACGAATCGTGTGCTTCTTCTTCTTATGTGGCTCAACATCCCCAAGTGGGACAAGGCCTCTCTCCGTAGAGAGTTACTGTGACCGATAGACGGTAATATCATAGATCGGTGGTCAGCCGTTCTTAAAACCGGGGGTGCCAGACTCGGGATTCGATCCCACACCTATGGCGTGGTGTTTTCTTGCGCTACCGCTGCGCCATGGGCACCCCCAATCGTGTGCTCAAAGGCTTTATTGTTTCAAATTTCTTAGAAAATTTTGTAGCAAATATGAACTATTCGGGTTATGCGAAGGAAGAAAAAGCTTTGGTTGGCAACTTTCTTAAGGTGATATTAAGTCCTTAGTTGGTAAACATAATAGAGGATTCAAATAATTGAATTCGTTAGCCGTCACTATAGACAGTCCAAAGCTTTGCTGGCCGACCCAACTCTAATTTATATTGGTTTCGGAATAACAATGATGAACCTTTCATTGGAGGGGCGAATATAAACAAAGTGGGGGTTTTTGAGGCCCAGTTAGGCAACTATGAACTTTACAATTAACATCAACGCAAACAGGTTATTTCTGACAACCATTTGTTGTTCATTCCATTTGACTTGGCGGATACTACACTTCCATCTCCTTTTGCACCCTAAGTTAGAAGTGTCGTGACTCTTGCTCATCTTTTTTGTATTTTAACAACCTCTTATTAATTACTTTACTATTTCTTCTCCGCACGCACGTGTCTGCTTCACACACGCCTAACTACAAGACTGATGTGTTCGGCTGTTCTCACCGTCTCTTTTCCTCGTTTCTCTCTTGCTTGTTTTAATTTGCCTAATTTCGAATTCAGAATCGCACTTGCCAACCTATGGTCGTTTAATTCGCGTTTCCTTTTTTTCTCTCACGTACCTCTCGATCCCTACAAGAAGCTCATTCATTACTCCAGTTTTCTCTATGGCCAGTGCCTTTTAGCTAAACAAACATTTTGCATCGTCTCAAGGCAGCTTATAAACGACGTTGCTTGGCAAGAACTTTACATAAATGGAAGAGTTATTTTGGGTTTGGTTTTGAATTATTTTAGATCCTAAGGAAAACCATATTTCCCGCATTTGAATTTTTTTTTATGCAGTTGTTTATACCACACATATTCATCGAAGTAAATCCATGCCGTGGGAGGAAACAAAAGTTAAACTATCAATTGTGCTGACAAATCATCAATTTTCAATATGTGGACTTGCGTTATAAATAAAACATTATCCTTTGATACCATAAATTGATCCGTGGGTTTATTTAGTTATTTAGTTATAAGCAGACCGTTACGGAACGAAATCAAATCGTTGAATGAAATCTAAAGAAAAGAACAAAATAATATGATACACATAAATACACCTACTATTTCTGTAAATAGTTATTGAACGATTTATTTACCACCATCGGGATAAAATAACAAAAGGAAGTAAAACAATTTCAAAACATTTAAATCATTTAAACATAATCATTTTAAATCATTTACAGGAACAAGTGCTTTTCGGATAGAAGATAGAAGAGCAAATGGGGAAAAAATAATAATGACACACAGAGAAAAATCCTTCATACTTGTTTGAATCGCATACGTACACAGATAAATCCCGATTTTACTTTCGTGAACATCCTTGGACATATCCACAAGCTTTTGAGCGTGTTGTTTTCGTTTTGTGCACTGTAAAATGTAGAAAAAAAAAATAAAGCCTCTACACGAGACCAACGAGTGCCCCGAATTTTGTGAATCGTAAACGTGAAGTACAAAATGTAAAGGTAGATTATAGGGAGTTGAGAGGTAAAGGGTAAAGTAGAACAGTTTCGGTCTGGATAGAAGTATCCACTTGCCGCGTGAGAAGTGGTCTAGAGGATTGATGTGTGGCCTAGGTGCCTGAAAAAAGTAAAGCCGATTACTGCAGCGTAAATCACGCTTATCTCGAATAAAGCACTTTCGACAATCCGTAAAGCTTTTATTCAGCCGTCCACTTTAAACTACATGCACCGTAATCGTTTTGTTTGTAGTACTGCCAGCATTTATAATGCTTTACTGTTTTTATAAAGCTTATAAACCTTTATATCGGTACATCGATTATCGTTAAGCAAAAAAAACATCAGAATTACAAATTGTTGAGCAAAAATTCCAAGACAGATGGTAAACTGATTGGGCACTTGATATGTATTTATATAGTTTTTGTTTTTTGTTACCGAAATAATCTCAGCACTGGCGAAGGTTGCCTAAAGTTTCTAATCACATTGAAGGCAAGCGAAGGATTGTGACGATAGGCTCTTTTTCATGTCAGTTTTACAGAATCCCGTTGTACTATCCGAAATACGATAGTTCGTAGGAGCATTTTTAGTTATTCTTGAGTTTGGCCGCATGCTTTATATTCTATAGAAGAGTGAATTAAAGCTGCATAGTATCATTTATTAGCAGCGGTTCAAATATTGGGTTGTGAATCGTATTCAAGCTGTTTTGATTTTTGACAAAAACTTTAGTATTTATAGCTTCGTAAAATGGTATGTGAAAATGATAATGGCACAACCAATGGTACTAAAAATGGTTCAATCTATGCTTTTAAGTATATGTTTGAATGTATTTTTAATCTACCTCTTTATTCGTTTTATTTAATCAAATTGACATTGTAGTATCAAATGTGTGAGAGAATGAACAATATTATCCTCAAAATAGAAAAAAACACTTATAACGTTTTCAATACTACATTGCCAATACAATTACAGACCAGCTTTTATAGTTTTGTTACACATGGGTTTTTGTTGAATTCGTTGAATGTTAGGCATATGGATGATTTAATTAAAAGATAATTAATTATTATCTTAATTAAAAGATTAATTAATTATGTTAATGTTATTAATAAAATTAATATAATTAATGTAATTATAATTTTAATATATTAATAAAAAGATTAATAAGCAAATTGCGAACGGAAATGATGAGCGATAAGAAATTCAATTAGACACCATAGATTGTTTTTCCTACGAATTCAAGAAACACGTTACGTTAAAAAACCTCGAGTTTGTTTGAGAATACCAGCAGATTAATGAAGGTTTTTAATCAAATCTATATCTATAAAAATGAATGTTTGTATGTTTGTGACGCTAAGGCTCAAGAACGGCTGGACCAATCTTTATGATGTCTTCGGACGATTTGTTCCTTTTTCCCCAAGGAAGGTTTAGAGATAGATAAATGTCAAAAAATTCCTAAGGAAAATCCGGAAAATCGGTAAAACCCGTAAAATCTGCTTTTTTCATATAAAACAACCACATATACAATGTATAACTAAAATTTAGAAACGGCTGAGGGAATCTTAACGATGTCTTCGGATGATTTATTCTTTTGGAGCCAAAAAAGGCTGAGGAGAAATTTAAAGTTAGAAAATTTTTAAAGAAAAACAGAAAAATGGGAAAATTCGGAAAAAACGCATCTGTAACGCTAAAACTAAAAAACTGCTGGACTAATCTTCACGGTTTTTTTTCGAATTCGAAAAAAAACTGCATTCTTCCATGTAAAAATTGAAAGATACAAGCTACAACTAATATTTAAAAATTGCTTGGCCAATCTTAGCAATGTCTTTGGTCAATTTGATCCATTTGAGCTAAGCTAGGCATTTTTTCTATGTCAGGTGGGGATCCAATGTTTCATGGAGCTTGGAGACAACTCTACTCTGGTTTGTATTGTTTACAAAGAACAATTACGTCGCAGCAATTTTGCGATTTTTGGCGTTGCAGTAAATTAGATAAGCGAGAATCAAATGAACCGATACGTGAGCTGCCATGAAACACTCTTGAGAATCTTTCTTTTGGAATTGCTGCCGTTCTTTACTTTATTTGAAAAATGGCCGAAGAACGTACAAAGAACTACTAAATCAGGCGTACTTCTTCTTCTTCTTAATTGGTTCAATATCCCCAAGAGGGAGAAGGCCGCTCTCCGTAGAGAGTGACTGTGACCGAAAGACGGTATATTATGATCGGTGGTCAGCCGTTCGTTAAACCGGGAGGGCCAGCCTCGGGATTCTATCCCATACCTAACCTACGGCGTGGTTTTTCTAGCGCTACCGATGCGCCATGGGCACCCCCATCAGCCGTACAGCAAACTAAACAAATACACACACAAGCAACAAGATTGTCGAGATTTTCCGACTTACGGCAGCGATCCTTACATGCACAATTAGCTGTGTTTTCATCTGGCGTAAAGACAAATATATAAAATCCACTCAAAACGACTACCTTCGGTTCGTCTCAGCATTGCAAACTGTGATCGGTATGGTGCGTGCAACTTTCGAGTTATGGATTTGAGAAGCATGCATAGTTACAATCGCTGGAAAAAGATAATCACTGCGTTCGATGAACTTAATGCAGGAACTGAAGTTTCTATACTTAACACTGATCATTTTGATATGTCAGCCGTTAGATATTTCACCTCGCATTTGAAAGTAAAATTTCGAATAGAAAACGAATGATCTACAATGCGGTGACGGTGATTGGTGATTGGTGACGATTGAAGAGATTTCGAGTTTGCATATGAGTAGTAATCTATCGACTGAAATTCATATGCCTGCGCCGAATCGTCGAACTATAGATGTGAAATTTGAACGTGAGCTTGCATCGTGAATGGGAACGGAATACCTTTGAAACAACAAGTATATGGAACTGTCCTATTAATGAATGTGCAGCAAATCTGTGCATTTGATTGATTGATGAAGGCTGTAAGTAAGAGCGCCCGGCGGAATTGGGAGATAACACTGATTTAAGAGCCGTTGAAGTTTTTTTTCTAATAGATAGCTAAAAATTCGAAATTGACGAATTCCACCAGCTATTTGCCATTTTACTGTTACGAAATATGAACTCCTCACAAATAATTATCTGAATTTTACCCAATAGTGTCGAAACTACAATTGGTTGCTGCAATTTTACCTGCCGAAAGTGCAATTTTAGCTGCCTTAAATATCGATGCTAATGACTCCAACTGTTCCATATCGCTCATACAAATTTATTGATCGTTTTTAAAGCCAAGATGTAGCCGTGAATTATTCAGTGGCATTTCATAACATTCTTGCATGATTTGCGACTAAAAGATTAACGTGTTATTGTTATGTGACGAAATCTTTATCTGACGAATCTATGGGAGCTTACAAGAAGTAGAATGTTTTATTTCGCAAATGCCCATGAGTTTCAGTGCTATGTTATTTCAATATAAGCAAATAATTAATATTGGACGGGGCGAAGTTCGTCGGGTCAGCTTGTGTATTCATAAATTTAAAAGTTATTCTGACCAAAACATATCAGTGTTTGTGGCATCTTTAATCATAAGTTGTGTGTCCTATGCGAGATGAAATTTTTTGATAAATTGAGAATAGAGCAAATTATTCTATTTGCTGATATCTGCTTAAGATAATCCAGCTCAACTTATGTTACGCGACATGCAGCATCCAATGAAGATGGCAAGTCAAAATTCATTTCTGAATATTGATAAGCTCATTACCTGCTTTATTGGACATTATTACTTCATTCAATAAATCCCAAACAAGTTAAGCATTCAAAAATGCTAAAACACTTCTTCCTGTCCCGAAATAACGCCGTTTTGTCATTGAAGGTTTTATATTTATAAAACCTTCAACATTTAAATTATACACTCTTCTTCTTCTTCCTCTTCCTACCGTAACGTCTTCTTGGCCATAACTGCCCCCTGAAGGGCTTACAAGACTTTTTCCCTTGTGTACGTGGATAGTCACTTCTCCCGTACAGGGGATGGCCCGGTCTCGGATGGGATTCGAACCCACGCAGTCGAGGACATGAGTCGAGTTTCTAACCGGCGCTACCGCTCGGCTGTCGCGGACCTCCGACAATTATACACTTCATTGAATAAAAGTTATATTCAACAGTTTACTTTGTAGGAAAAAGAAGGTATGTGGTTATTGAATAAACATTTGTCTTTTCGGCGACTGTCTTCTGTGGATTAGCAATTAGGATATTTTGAGTTCTATTAAAAGAAAGTTAAAACAAGACAAATTAAAACGCACCATGAACACAATATAATAAATTAATGTTATAAAAATAACCTGTTTTTGTTGACAGTCAAAAACATTATGTAGCACTTTAAGAGTTTACGTCAAAGTCTCAACTTGAGGGCAGACAAATTCCTAACAATGTAATACTAATCAATCTGAAGGCAGGCATATCCTGCTCTCGCTCAGAATTCTTGCAGCTGTTTTACTGTATAGCTTAATATCAACATTTAAAGCAACTTAAATGTGATAAAGACTGCTGCAAGTAGCAAAATTCCAACCCTATAAAACCTCTATTATATCGATAACGATTCTATTGCAACGATTTTGGATGTGGGTTAAACAAAGAGGCCATTTCAAAGTTGTTCAAAAGTATGGTTCCTATTGGAATGAAAAAATTCGTAGAAGTAGAATATCTGTAGTAATGGAAAGTCCAAAACCAACACGTGTGAGGATGACAAAATGTTGAGATACGAACCATTGGTCGAATAAATACACGAACCAATTAGGGAGAATAAAACAGATACTCTTATGATGTTCGCAAAGTTTTCCTGTTGCATTATTATCTGTTAGATCTTCCTTTTCTCACTTCCATTGATATCCTTCCTACATAACGGTGGGCATCAATAGAGATCATTCGATCAAAACATCTTGATGCGGTAAGTAAAATCCCATGTGATAAGAATCATTAGCTACACTGAAATAAAATAAGTCATTTCATTGTTTTGTATGTGGAGATGCAAACTAATTCCATTCCTTACAACATTTCACTTTCTAAACCAGGACGGTTAAGTATCGAAACATTGACTTTACTGTTACTAGGTAGGCCATAGAAGAACCCGTTGAACTAGCCGTGAAACTGATATATCTATATCTATAAAAATGAATGTTTGTATGTTTGTGACGCTAAGGCTCAAAAACGGCTGGACCAATCTTTATGATGTCTTCGGACAATTTGTTCCTTATTCCCCAAGGAAGGTTTATAGATAGATAAATGTCGGAAAATTCGTAAGGAAAATCCGGAAAATCGGAAAAACCCATAAATTCAGCTTTTTCCATATAAAACAACCGAATATACAATCTACAACTAAAACTTAGAACCAGCTCAGGGAATCTTAACGATGTCTTCGGATGATTTGTTCCTTTGGAGCCAAAAAAGGACTGATGAGAAATTTAAAGTTAGAAAAATGTTTGAAGAAAAATCGAAAAATGGGAAAATTCGGAAAAAACGAATCTGTAACGCTAAACTAAAAACTGCTGGACTAATCTTCACGGTTGTCTTCAGATGATTTGTTCCTTTTATCCCAAAGTAGGTTAAAAAGATTAGATAAATGGTTGGACAAATCCTAAGGAAAACCGGAAAATTGGAGGAAATCATGAAAACAGCATTTTTCACACAAACAATCAAACATACAATCTATATCACTTCAACTCAAAATGGTTTGATCAATCATCATGACGTCTTTGAATAATATGCTTCTTTTGCTCTAGAGAAGGTCAAAGAAAAGACGAATGTTGAAAAATGCAGAAGGAAAAGTCTCATCATCGGAAAATTCGAAAAACTGCATTCTTCCAAGTAGAAATGAAAGATACAATCTGCAACT
>KE525326.1:58001-74137 GCA_000441895.2 Anopheles sinensis
GTGGCCGTAATTGCCAATAGCCATTTCGTCGCGCATCAGGTATGTTCGGAAGACAGAGACGTACCGTAAGCGCCTTGTGGTCAGAATGTGGTTAGAACGATACCAAATGCATATGTGTGGTACGCAGTTGGCCGTTCATGGTCTTGGATACGTAACAGCGATCAATACGTGAACCGGAACCACATGTGATGTAGGAGAACTCAACATCGTTTCCTCTGATGGCCTCCCAGCTATCACACAAAGCTAATCTGTCCACAACGTTTTGGAGAGCAAGGCTCTGATTGATTAAAGTCCCCTGCCAAAATGACCGGTCCCGGTACATTCCGCAGGTAGTAGGCTAAAGTCTGGTTGAAGAACAGTTCCCGCTCTCCTTTACGCTGCGTTCCAGAAGGAGCATAGATATTGCAAAATGTGGAATTATTCTCCAGCCGCACGCAGATCAGACGAGAATCCAAACTACGTTCGACGTGAGAAAATTTTATCGGTTCACGAAAAGCGATCGCCATACCTCTCCTTGTGTGGTCGACGTTTATCACTACATTATACCCAGGAAATGTCAAGTCAGAGTGATAAACTTCAGGCAAGATTACAACGTCAGATTCAATATTCCGCAGGAAGCTTCGTACCGCATCTAGTTTTGTGGAATTGGATATCGCATTGATATTAATCGATGCGATAATGATCGATTTCAGCAACTCATCCATCTCCACAAAACTACCGCATGTCCACGTCAGTTACCACTGTGGGTTTCGCTGCCGCAGCGATCGTCTTTTTTGAAGGACGGCCTACCTTACGCTTACCGGTTCCTCCCCAGACTTACTATTACACGAAGCGTCACTGTCCGTCAACGTCTGATCGTCCGTCTTCCTCTTCCCTGCAATGTTTCCACTTACCTGTAATGTTTGCGAGGAATGGGGTGAAGGTGTTTGGAAGGGGGAAGGAACTCGAGGAGCTTTGAACGTCGATGAGGAATCGGCGTCCGCATGAGGTCCAGCGATGTCCATTTTGGTGCTGGTCGATGCTGTCGGGACGGTCAACGCACTTGCTCGGATGAAGGATGCTGCTGCCGGGACGGTCCGTGCACCAGCCGCAACGCTAGCGGCCTGCACCGGAGTGCTCGGTGCTAGTGCGCCTATTGTCTGGCTGAAAGCGCTGGACGATGTACTCGCCGGGACGGTCGGTGCGCGTGCCGGGTCAACCAGTGCGCTCGCCGGGCCGGTCGGTGCGCTCGCCGGGGCGATCGGTGCGCTCGCCGGGGCGATCGGTGCGCTCGCCGGGGCGCTCGGTTTGTTCACCGGGACGGTCGGTGCGTTCGCCGGGACGATCGGTGTGCTCGCCGGGACGGTCGGTGCGCTCGCCGGGACGGCCGGTGTGTTCAGTTGACCGAGGGCGGTCGGTGTATTTTCGGTGCCGTTTTGCACCGCCGAGGCGTACGACAGCCTCGCGCTTATGTTGGTTTTCTGCGCCACAAGTTTCCTGCCTTGGGTGCAGGTCATCCCATGGTGCACCGAAAGCCGGCATGTCCGGCACGTTTGCTGCTGTCCCCGGTAGGTCACCAGCGTCTCTTCCCCTCCAATCGTGACGTATGACGGGATCGGTTTAGAGACAACCGCTGTGACGTAACGGTATCCGTCAGGGATTCCGGCGCACGGGTATGGCTTGGCCCATACTCCCGAACGGATTGACCGGACTTCTCCGTAGCGAGCGAAGAAATCCGCGATGCACTTGTCCGTGACATCCTCGGACAGGTCGTGGACTTTGATGACCACGGAATTATCGACCATTGCGATCGGAATCGGGAACTGTGTCCCGTCGCATTCGAGAGAATGCTTGCCGTCGTTCTCCTCGACGGTTCTCAGAGCAAGGCTCTGGTCCTTCACTCGGATGTGAAGGAAGTGGGATGCCGGCTTCATCCGGATTGACACTATGGTGGAGCTGCTTAGACCCAGCTTGGTCATGGCGAGGGTTGTGGCCTCCATCAAGGACGGCCTTTTGGGGAGCTTCGAGAAATCCACCCGCAGGGTGCTTCTCGAAGCAGCCATGGTGTGGCTTGCACTTAAACTTGCTTTTTTATTTCACTCTGCGCAGTAAAAGTGCGTCCGATCGCTACGAGTCTCGGAGAGGAACTGTCGGTGTTCGAATCCCGATCGGGAAAGTTTCTTTAATTCAGCAACTGAGTATTTTCTTCAAAATCGCACTTTACGATCATTCAAGTAGCGATATTTCCTCGCATTTTTCAACTTGTACTATGGTTCCTCGGCAAGACTACGGCTTCACACTTGGTAAACCCGTGTTCGAGTCCCGTTTCCACTTAGAGTCAATTTGGAAAAAGCGCATGCTTCTCGTGCTCTAAAAATAGCAGGGTTTATTATTGCCTCATCTCATCACGGGACTTCAAAACTGAAAATTATAAAAGTTTAAGATTAAGATTCATGCATGCACTTGTAAATATGGCTGCTCTCCAATTTGCAGTCATTACCATTACAACAGCATTCCTATTTCTTTTATTATTTCTTTATTCACATCTGTTGCACATTGCGCTGGAGGATCCTGCTCGCAGCCGCACGTTCTAAGTGTTAGTGGGAGTGCTCGGACGAGCATTCTTATTTCTTTTATTATTTCTTTATTCACGTCTGTTGCACATTGCGCTGGAGGATCCTGCTCGCAGCCGCACGTTCTAAGTGTTAGTGGGACGATCTTCACAGCTGATCGGAGTGGGGCAATGGCCGAACCCGAAACTATACCAAAGGGTCAAGGGCCGAAGAGATCGCGAAGTTATAAAACGGAATGCGACCCCGGAGAAAGCTCTTTTTTATCGCGCTACAGGGACAAGCGAATGTACGTTGAATTTTTTAACCAAGTCAATAAACAAGTTTTAAAAAATCCTATAATTGTTTCTCTAGCCGGCGAAAGAAAGCTTGTTGCTTTGCAACAACATCACCAAGGACGGCTTGGCTGTATAATATGATATATTTCATCTTCTTCTTTGCGTAACAACAATACTGGTCATGCATGCACGTTATGTGCGCGTTATATTTTTCCTTTGTGGAGGTAGAGAGTCCGTAATGTATCTAACGACGATTATTTTGTGTTCCATTGAAAAAAAGACGGTTTTATGAACTAAACGAATTTTTGTTTCTTCATAATATTTTTTGAGATTGTTTCTTTATTTTACATTCATATATTCTACTTTTACATAATTTCAAGAAACATTCACATTTGCGTATAACCTGGCATGTCTTTTCACAATACAAGCTTCCATTTATCTTTCTGTTCATCCAATTTTAATTTATATTTTCATATTTTTCCCATATGATTCTCTCTTCCTTTTTTCCCTTCCTGTGGTAGAACACTACCGTGACATTTACGTGAATCGCTTCGAGATGCAGTTTATATGCTGATGGCTTACCGATGTTTTCAGCTTACATCACAACACGTTTGCAGCGCTGATGTGATTTTATTTTACCCTATCACCGAAATTTGCAACTTCCTTTACACTACAATTGAGCGCCAGTTTCATTGCGATAGCATTTGACTTGTACTCTAAATCTAAGATTCAATAGCATTACAAGACAGTTATGTGCTCAAGACGCATGGCAGACATTTTTTTTTGCAATTTTCATCATGTTTTTTTCTAGTTCATTGCGCAATGAAGAAAACCCCCAATAACAAGCGCTAGTAAGGAAACCAGAAACTTTACCAGTGCATTATATTGTGGCTGCTAACGCAACATTAATTTTCTTAGAAGGAGTGTTTGTATCCATTCCGTTAGTGTAAACTTTCATTTTCGAAAAGTGTATATATGCTGTTGTATAGTTGCTGAAAGTTTTTGGGGATGTGGATTTTGAAATTCTATTCTCTCATAAATAGTTGGATTTTGGCCCATTAATAACAATCAACAGTCGTTGTTTCCCAAAACAACATTTGCAAACCTGAATTTCTATATTTTCAATGAATACATGAAAACTTCAATGGATCTTTCCTTTACTTACATAATATAAATGCAGTAGCATCTTGCACCGGTATTATTAACACTTTGTTGACGGGAGCTTGTTCCCCAAAATTTGCTGCTGTCACCGCGGTCAGTCGCGACTGCGTTTGCCACGCCACAGAAATATCCGCCTGCCTGTCGTTAACGTGCAGTGAAATTACGACGAAGATCTTCGTCCCCCGTCAACAAGGTGTTAACGGTGGAAAGTTTAAAAGTTTACAATTATGGAGACGCCTGGTGTTTGACTAGAGAATTAGACTGATGGAGACGCCTGGTGCTTTTATCTCTTCGGTTGATGTATTGCATTGTAGACAAAAGCTCCTTTGCAGATAAAATCAATCATCAGCAGCAAGTTTAATCTCAAAATTGATAATCTGTATTCTTCCGTATTCCGTTGCGTGACGTGCCGACCACGCACAAGGCAGATAGACGATAAACGCCATCGTTGTAGACACAGAATTTTTGTCTTGCTTTTGCTCTACTTGGGAAATCACCATGGAAAGGAAACTGGTTGTTCTTTGTTGGCCTCCATCATCGAGAAACATACCAACCCTTTCGTATTGAGCGGCTGTTGGAAGCTTTCGTAGTGAGACTAGCGTCCTTTAGTCATCATCTGATAGTGGTCAGGGTGTTCTCAACCGATGAATAACATGAATGAACGGTGGAAGTAATTTTCATAATGGTCGACAAAAAAAATGAAAAATTGTCTGCTTAATAATAAATTTCGTGACCAGCATCGAAAGCCAGCGAAGATTTTGACAGACCTTAATGTGTGCAATCCAACCGCATATAACAGTAGAAATAAAGACCTGCCTCCATGGGCAGGCATGACTAAGAGGTCGTTACGCCAAGAAGAAGAGCAGATGCATTAGCATTAGATGCTTTACTGTTTAGAGCACGCTATCGTTTTGCTACCGGTCTTTTGTCTTCACTCACCTGCTCAGTTTTTATTCTTTTCATGTGTTTGTTGGTATGTTTGATAGAAGCACTGGCGCGGGAAATCATTATTCGTCAATTATCATTTCGGTTGGGCGTTAAGTTAATTTCTTCATGCAAATGACATAGTTAAGAACTTAGTATTTAATAAAAAAAGGCACAAAACCCCAAAACAAAACCTAACAGTGGGATTAACTTCCACCAAGTTGAAAAGAAATCTGGATTTGATTTACTTAAGTTAATTCAATAGTAGAAAACCAAAATATTTTCGCGTAGCAAAGCTGCATATTTTTTCCTGTCTTGAGAAAACCCATTGAGCCATAAGCTATTGATCTTTAACTATGAATACACAATATTTCATTACAGAAAGCCAAAGTAGGACAAAAGGAGTGTTTCCCAGGGAATAATTTGTTCAAATAGTTTAAAAACTGAGAAAATGCATTGTTTCTTAACGAACGTTAATTTTTATTTTGCAAGTACCCGTCTTCTGCTAATCCCAAGCAAACAAGAACAAGAAGCAAGATAGAGCAAAGTCCGAAAGATGTAGACGTATTAAAGCAATTTATGCCTCATTAATCTTTCCATCAAAATCTTTTCCTTTTCTGCCTGACCAGCAAACAGCTCTCGTGATAGATGCTACCATGGATATTGCCTTTTTTTTCTCCAAAAACACCAAAACTCACCGTGCTCATGATTCACTGGGGCTGTTCCATTCCTTGTAGTCAGTTGTTCATTTATTTTAATATCTTCATATTTACACCAGGTACCGGTTGCACTTTCTCTCTTTGCCTACCATCAGCTGTGGTACGAAATACTTTGTGAAATTGATGCTATGCCTTCGCTTTTAAACGTACATTGTTGCTTTTTTACACTTTTTTCATGGCAGGATATGTGTCAGCTTATGACTTTGTTTTGTTCCTGCAGAGTCGTCATTGCAGGGTATCAAATTCATTTAAAAATACAGGAAAATGAACTTCCACCATCCCAACATTTCCCTAAAATAAACCCGCTGCATCCTTCAATATACGAGGAAACGGACCTTATTCAACGAGGAGTGTAGCAAACTTCGCTAATGCTACCGATTCGACTGATGATGGAAACGTGACGAAATTTTCTCATTTCCATCGTTTTTCATTCGTTCATACTTGCTGGCAAGGAAATGAAAGCAGTTCTTTACCACTTTATCATCATCACTAGCACCATTACTTCATCACCACCGTCTTCAGCAAGTATCATCGCTAATACTGGCTCTGTAAACCCAATTTCGCAGGGGAGGGGGGGAAGGGGGGGGGGGGTAAACGTCAACGATATAACATCATACAATTTTCGTGAGTTCGTTGTTCGTACCGGGCGTCGTTGAGCAGTATTGGAGGATTTGAAGTTTAAAAGGATTCGATTGCTGAATGTCTTGAGATTTGTCTTGACTTATCTCCGTGGTTATGAATTTAAGAAATTATATAGTGGGTTCGTCGTTTTGAAACAGAGTTAAACTGTCAAGTGTTTGAAATCATCCTCAGTTTGGAGTTTAATTTTGCAAATTTTCCATTCTTATAACACTAAACAATGTTCTCTCCATCCTATAGTTTGAAAACACTTTTTCAAATTTTCACCCAAACCTTCTGTTTTCTGTTTATGAATATGTTCTTTTTTTCATGATTGATTTTGAACGCTTCTTTGTCGCGTCTGCTCATTCTGAATAACTACAAATGCAAGGAGACTGAAACCATAACTTTGGATATGGAAGTACAGTACATGCACAAAACAAAAGCATTAACGAAAACGCGTAGTTACCAACAAAGTTTATTTAAAGACTTTGCAAGAAAATTTAATAGGCAAAATAATTTTTAATAATGTTAGATGTAACAAAATGGTAAGGAAATTTTTACCTATACAAAAATTTCAGGCTTGTGATTATGTTCAGTACTCAATCTTTACTCAGTGAAAAGACCCACCATAATATCCGCCGTGGCGTAGAAAGACATGCGTTTATTCGAATTCGATGTGCCTATTTTTAAATTTCCAATTCCATTTCAATGATAGAGAGCAGACACGCTGAACCTGCTTTTATGTTCCAGTAGAGTGATATGGTCATTGAATTCCCTTTATCCCTAGAGACGTGCTGACCATTGAATATACAAAACGTCAGATGTACAAAACGTCAGGCTCTTCGGAGAGGAGCGGACTGTCTTCTAAACAGAAAAAATTGGCGGCAAAAAAGAAGAGGCACAATTTGACTTTTGTAGATTTTTTATCCTTCTAAGTGCGTTTGTTGCAATACGTTTCGGATCTCTTTTTTAAGGATACCCAATACTCGAATGAACCTAGTGCGAAATCATTTAGAGGCTTTTACGGTCGAAATTGAATTTCAATCGGAAGTAGACTGAAACGTATCCAAGGATGCACAATCAAACACGATTGTGCAATAGGCCAATGCTGGTGCAATTGTGCACGTTCGCCCGAGATGAATGGAGCCGGGTGTCGGTCATGATTGCAAACACAAGTGGTGCACTGTGCGAATCGTTTGTGCGTGATGCGCCATCCATCGTCGATTGCAGGCGGGTGGCAAAAACAAAAGCAAACACGACTGTTGCTCCACATCGAAAAAGGAATGGATAAGCTGTCGCGAAGCTCAAACGATCAATCACGATTTCGACGCGATAATTAACGGCAGGAAATGGGTGGAAATCAATTTGCGAAAAGACGCAATTTATCAACACGCCCTAGCCATGGGATTATCCGGGGGTGGTGAAATTGTTTGGTAAGATTGATTTGAAAAGATGACAAATGACAAACTAGTTTCCGAGGTAGAATATTGAATTTTGACTCACAATTTTAAAGTGCACAATTTTTAATTTATTTTTATCAGTTTCAGTTCTTTCGCTTTAAACGTATTTTTGACGATTAGTTAAATGTAATTGAGGTTATTCTTTTTCATGTATGTTCTTTTGAGTATTTCAATTTCTTTGTTTCCCAGAGCGAAGATATTGGCAAAAGAGATTCTTACTAACATTTTCAAGGTGAAGAAATTAAAAAAAAGACATTTTCATATGGGGTGTTTGAATTAACTTATCATGGCTTGACACAATTTCCACACATAATCACACTTTAAAAATATTAAATATAGATCTTCTTATCTCTTGATACGATATCTATTTTGCACTTAAAATTGCATTATTCAGACGGAGTCAGTTCGATGTCGGAGAAATTTAGCCGGTGAAAATAGAAAAACAGCTCACAGAAGTTTTGTTTCCCTTTCAATTAATTGATTATTGCAATTTTCGATTGGGATTCTGATTTTTCTTGCAGTTGATATTAATTGCCATGCAGGTCAAGACTTGCATGAGAAATATAATGCAAACTGAAACTATATCTCTCTTTGATTCATCTGCTACGAAATGCCCTATGATTTTTGTATGAGAAGATTATTGTTTAATTATTGTCAATATATGACCGGTTCGAATGATAATTGCAGAAAATGTGCAAACAAAATCTTGTCGTCAGATTATTTACAAGTTTTGCTTTACATCAAAAGCAAATTGGGTTTGCTATTCGCATTTTTGATAGCAAGAGTTCAATATGTTGTTTAGAAATAATCACAACTGAAAAATGATAAAAAATCTCATTAATGTTTATAACAATAAAAAAAATCACATATTTCCTGCAATATGGCTCATTTTCATGTTAAAATGTGTTTAAATACCTAAAAGAACGTACCCTGAAGAATATTCTCAGACATGGCTATAAAATACGTAGTAGCTACGTTACGTAGCCATATTGACCACATTTTCCACATTTTCTTCAACATGCCTCTTGTTGTGGCGTTCTCTTTACTTTATATATACGCGACATTATCTGTATCTTACCAATCGAAATGTTAACACTTTGAAATGTTTTTAATTAGTTTGCATTTCTGTTATGAATCTTTTGCTTTTCTGGGTTGACTTTGATGCTTAAGCTGGAATCACCCATCTACAATCAAATGGTAGATCTCTTGGAGATGTAACAAAACAATCACTTGGAAAAGAAAAATTACACCCACGTGTGCTCCAACAAAAAATACAACTGGGACGATGTACCCATACCATTATTAATTTTCCTTCCAACTATGGTTAATTTAGCACGCGGCAACATTAATAGAACATTCGATCATTCTCTTCTATTATACAACAATCACACTCATTTACACATCCTACACTTAACATTGCAAGTGATTGTATCTATTTCCCCACTGCGAGTATCTAGGTCAGTGTGCGTCTTCTATCTTAATTTTCCATACACACTTGAGTTCAAGTATTGCGCTCCTTGTATATTGACGATGTAAACGATGGTGATTAGTCTCATATTTAAAATCACATGAAAACGCATGCGGAAAAGTGAATCGACCCCTGCGCAATTAAATGCATACAAAGAATGGTAAAGGCAAAGAAATATTAGTGTACATTGTGATAACCCAACTCAACACAAGATCTGAACAAAGACAAAAGAACTTGGTGCGGGTTGGCTGAACTGAAATAGATTTCTTTTTTTTTCACTTTCGAATAATTTTCCTTCCCATGCGCGTAACTGGTTCAACCGCGAACCATCCCAGTCTACATTAAAGGGACAGAAGCTTTCATTTTTGTGTGTATTGTCCTTTGTAATTACGCCTTTCAGGTATTTTGGATGTCCCTTTAAAAGAAAAATTAAAATTTTTAATAGCCCTGTTGATAATTGACGTACTCACAACTACCCAGTCCTACAAAATTTGCGATGAAGCTTTAATTTTTGTGGGTATTGTCCTATCTGTACACGGGCAAACAGCTCACTCTGCTTCCCTTTCATTCCTCTCCTACACCCCTCTCCCAAGAAGTTGACGAGGCGAGCTTCTCACTTGGCTCATTCTGCGTTTGAACGCTTAAGCGCTCATTCCTAACCCAGCGTCGCTTGTTGACTCTATCGCGCAAATAGTTCAGCAAAAGTACTTTTTTGAAGAAAAGGCTTCTCGACATGACTTGATGTGGGAATTAAAACTGGTATGATATCTCTGGACCAAGATAAGAAAAGCCTTTAGCGTCAAATAATAGTTGAAGGAACGTAGTTTAGATGATTATTATCTTTTCTTCGTTCACTAACCTACTTCTTTTACGTCGGCCCGAAGGAGCAAATGTTACTGATCTGGAATTCAATATCGAAAGATTCGGGTTGGAAGGCCTTTTGAAAAGGAACTTAAATGTGCTAGCTGCAATCTTAAGAACGATGGCTACGTTCTGTTCCTTCCTATTCGGTGTGATTACAATTTTTGTCGAGATAAGGAAAAACCCTTCTGCTGAGTTTTGGAAGTGGAAGAATACGGACGCACCGGTATTGGCAAGGGAAGTGAGTGCTTAACCTGGAAGTTTGAAAGAACTTTTATGTGTAGTAATCAAATCGAAAAGCGCTGTCCAGCATGCAAATCTACTGACTTAGAAAAAGGATGAAAACAGGTTTATCTTTTGTGTCCGGAATTCGATTGGACTGGGAATATTTCCTATCAACTAAAGATCTCAGCGTAAGATATCGGTTTAGATAACTTTCTAACGTGTTTTGTTTCTTTTAATTGAATTGTATAATTTGGCTATAGAGCTGTTCACTTTTGATTAGATAATAGAAACAGGTCAACTTTGTAAGGATACCAGCGTTAAATACGAGGTGATGCAAACAACAACCGTACCGAGTTTGTACAGGAATGGAGTTTGAAATACCATGTTTTTCTCGAGCAATTTCGTCACCAATAGTCTTCCAGATGCTTTTTTATTGAAACACGCATTAATATTGAATCATTGATTCGTGTTTCTCGATTAACTTTTACAATGCTGAAACATGATTTATATGGTGGAAATGTGGTGGAAAATGATGTTCCGCACCTGTAAAAGATGTATCAATGAACCTATTTCCAATGATGTATCACCAAACTTCATTGAAAACTTTGGTGGTTTCCAAGAAGGTGCGAATCGTTTTGTGTGTATGGGTTTGAATAAGCACGAGCGAATGAAAGAAATCTTCTTTATATATTTTATGTTGTCATCCCTTTCAAGGATTCACCGTCTGCGGCGACTTCTTACTTATTATGTATGCTTGCAATCTAAAAAACAAAACACCAGTTTAGAATCATTTAAATTTCCGAATCTACACAAATTTTTATTTGTTTATTTCATTAAAATAGCACACAATGTTTCCGGTACAAAACAATGCCAACGAGGGCTCCATTTTCAGCGGCAACGTACTGACAATTAATTGCAAGATACCGTATTAAACGAAATATTTCTATACAAAATGATAGTTAAATTACGGCATAATGCCCACAGTTCTTTGCAAGTCAAAAGGAGTGAAATATTATTTTAAGTGCCCCTTATGATTTTTTTAACCGAAACATCTATTCATTATTATGATTTTTACTGTGGGTAGAAGGACTTTCTTTTATTTTATTATCCAAATTTCTTTGACTTTTAATAATAAACAAGCCAATCGTGGCCGTTGCCATAAAATATAATCAATGTGTCAGAAAAACACAAAACAAACTGTTAAAAGTATTAAACAAACCGATAAGTATTTTGACAATAAATTCCGCTAGAAATAGAATCCCCCAATGACCAACGATGCTTTTTCAGGGAGCTAAACACAGTTTGTTTAGAGTGGTCAAAGAAAAAATGATTTTCAATTAAATTCCCATTGGTGATTGAATTAAGATAGTTTTCCTCACTGGTGCGCAGTGTTTGATTGCCCCTCGCGGAACAAAGCGACAATGGAAACTGATCGTTTGCGACTGAACTGAACTGAGCGACAATGAACTGTTAATATTCATAACACTATCTAAGCCTTGCGGTATAAAAAAGACGCATAAACATTTTTTTTCTTGAATTTATTGTTGCTATGGAACACACCATGAATGAAAACAATCTAACTAGGCTTCATCATAAACATGCAAATATGAAATTATTCAGAAACGATTTAAAGCTATCACGAAAATGAGACAAATTTTCTGACACAAAAACTAATTGTTTATTTCACCCAAACTGGTGTGATGGGATCTAATGATTTCTCCAATATCAAACGTTTTCTTTTGCAGAATGTCTTACTAATCTGAACATCAATATTATAATTTACTGAATACCGGCTCGAGCAGATTTTTCTTCTAGAACCTTCTATTTTCTTCAGATTTTCTCAATCATGCTCTCAATTTTCCCGAGTCCGGTTGATCACAAGCCAAGAAAGCTATTTTGATGGAAATAATCTAAAATTAATTCAATTTTCACTTGCCTTTACTTGTCCTTTTCACCTTGACAACGCCCTGATAATATTGGCGTGGACAAAGCAAATGCTCGATTGAGGAAGTGCGACACGTTCCGGGTAATATTTTTCTTCCACAGTCTGTATGATCAAGATTTGGTTCAACAAAGAAACTGATTGCTGATCCTTTTTTTCAGGCTTCTAGTTGTGCAATTGAATTTTTAAAAAATTGTAGCAAACAAAAGAAATTCAGTGTTTGCATGTTTGCACCTCACAACTGTTGTTGATTTGGTAATATTATTTTTCCCAAACAATTTTGTGCCATTGTACTTGTTTACTTCTATTTACGATGTACCTATGGATTTTCCATGTGCTTAAAGAAACTGATGTAACAGCGTTTGAGAAACAAGTCGTTCAAATGATTTTCACAAAAGCCTCACTTGCTCTACGTTGCACTACACTGAAGTAAAACATCGGTGCTACTTTGCTAATTGCGTCCGATAGTATGCAAAATTCATCGTCATATTCAAATTCTGAATCGTAATACAAAGTGCAGCAAAATTATTTCGTCTCCACTGTTCACGTTCTTCATCTCTCTCATCGAAGGGCTTGATTCATCTCGTGTCTCTTAATTTGTTTAGTTCTCCAAATTATTCAAATCCTTAAAAATTGTTTTGTTTTTAAATCAAACAAATCATCTGATTCTTATGTTTGATCAGAATCGGAATGGTTTGTTGAACGAACATCAAAAAATGGAAGATGCATAACAATCATTTTACATTTTGCTTTGGAACGCTTCCTCTTTTCAAGAGGATAAGCGAAACACGCCGCAATTGAAATAAGCAAAGGAGCAAAATAAATATGTTTACTGGTTTGTTTGCACAATTTCCAAGCCCCGGTTGGCCAATGCATCTCGAGAGAACGTTTCGCCACTTGTAGATCAAAAGCTTTGACGACCCAACCGACTTCAGTCCGCAGCAATTATGAGCGCAGCTTTCTCGGAAGGTTTTCGAAACCAGAGCAAAATTAATGAATCTCCCAATGCTGGTGAAAATAATTCAATCATTCTACCATTCTATGCCAACCATTACGAAAAGTAAGTTATCTCACTCTCATCAAAATTTTTAAGCCATTGGCCTTACTGAGATGGCTGAGCATGTACGTATACTTCAACAATTCGATGTAACGCATCCATAAACCATACATTAGACGTTACACTTTTGGCAGTAAAAGTATCGAAATCAATAACAGTTTCTCCTGTGGGCATAGAATGAATAGTAGAGTATCACACAATTTTTCCAACGATGAGAATCACAACGGACGCCCGATGGCGCTATTTTCAGTTGCATGTAGTTGAAAAAAGAATCTAAAATATTTTCGGCCGTTTTAAGTTGTACTATTTAATATTGCCTTTCGATTTTATTCTCCTTCAAGAGAACTTATTGGAAAATGTGAAACAACTTATTGTTATTGCTTGGATTCTAGTGTCGTTAAAGGATTTTAAATTGAACATTTAATGATAAGTATTTCTATCGATAGCAATATGACTCAATATTTTTATGCACAGAATAGATTAAAGTTTGTTTGTTGATTCTTAGTAAATACAATCTCAATACACTGCTATACAATTCGTCAATCAATCTAAAACTTACTTCTGTGAAAAGCTGCCGATGATTGCGAAGTAACGCAAAGCATTCACATTAACCTTGTAGCGTAAGAATTGGGGGGCAAAACCCTATAAGGCCCAAGGTTAGGAAAGTTAGATGGCTTAGCAGGCGGAAGGAGGAAAAAAAGAGTCAAGAGGAAAAAAAGTGACAGGAGGAAGCTGAGGCCCCGAGGCTGGATATAAGAGCACGGACAGCAATCGAGTGCGGACTCACAAGTGAAGAAAGGATAAATTTTGTGAACAAAGAGACGGACAAAAACTAAAGTGAAGTGCGAACCGAAAATATAGTGTAAAGCACAAAAAGTGTAATAAGCTCTTTTAAGATTTCGCCATATTCCGTTGTGTTATGTCGGAAATAAAATCTGCTATATATACATTTTATACATATTGCAGATAGAGGAAGTAGCTCTGAACAACCTGGTACCTTCAAAAATTTTGGTGAGCCAAGCGAAAACGGTTCGGACGTATTAAAAGAAAATAGCATTCTCCCGGAAACGAATAAATTGGTTGCACGATAAAAACACGATCTCAATTACCACAGTGGCAGAAATTGAGTGATCAGTTCGTTTAATCGTACTCCAGGCTGGATGGAGAGCATCAATAAAATTTTATGCTGCTGCATAAAACTAACACAGCCCGCGTCAGAAGCCAACGAGAGAAAAAAGGTGATAAATCATTTAGAAAATGTTACTCCCTTCAGCGCGCACCCTGTGCTCATAAATAATTTATGTTTTAGATGAATCCGTTTCTTCTGACCCGAAACATCCGGACACAATAAACTGTTCGAAATAAATTAGCTTTGCCAGGGTCATGGGTGGCGTTTTCTTGGACCTGACCATATTATATCACGAAACTTGAGGTCAATTCGGTCGTTTAAGTTTTGGCGATCCATCTTAGAAGTTATACCAAGTATTAGTAGGTTTGTTTTATCTTATTGCTGGTGTCCTCTATCTTAAATTAATTATTCTATCACAATCGAGCAAACAAAGCTCTCATTTGTTGCTCAACACCGTATTTTACCTAAAGCATTAAATGTGTTGATCAAACGAAGTGTCTTTCTGTTGTTTTTATGGACGTACTCTTTCTCTATACTTGCGTCTGATACTAGTTGGGTCATGTATAAACATGTGTGGCCGCACTCTAGTTTCTTTTTTTAATCGTGGTACACCTTTATCCTTAAGTGTGGAGTGAAGCAATTTTAAGTCGCCTTTACTATTTTTGGGAGTGCCTATGGGGAGACGGTAGTATTTGCATACACCACGCTAATTGGTTCGAATCTCGAGCCCGACTTACCCCGGTATAACGAACGGCTGTTCACCGATCTATAATACATCGATCTTTCGGTCACTGTAACATTCCCTTCATCGCTTCATTCAATATATTACAATTTTTTAATGTTACGATCTCCTTGAGTTTCCGTTTTTTAAGCAAATAAGAAGTGTTAATTGTCTTCTGGCTCACCCCGTTTGCTCTGGGTCTGGGTCGACCCCGTTTGCTCTACGGCGTCCCTCACATTGGGTCTTGCTCGGTCACCTTATTCCGACTTGTCCCTCAACAATTTTTCTACCTCTGAGGAGTCTGTGCTGACCGCCCTAACCAAGTTGAAAGTCTCCTTCGCTCCTGGTCCTGATGGCATCCCTTCGTATGTGTTAAAGAGCTGCAAGACTGCCTTCGCCCCGATTTTGGTTCTCCTTTTCTCGCGCTCCTTGCGAGAAGGGATGTTTCCGGTGATGTGGAAGGCAGCTTAGCTAGTTCCGACCCATAAGAAAGGATGTCGATCAACTCCTTCCAACTATCGAGGTATCTCTCTCCTATCCTCTGTTTCCAAAGTCCTCGAGAGTGTTGTTCATTCCTCCCTGCTCCCTTCTATCCACTCCTTTATATCGCCTAATCAGCATGGATTTATGCCTCGCCGTTCCCCCACGACAAACCTAATGTCGCTCATCACCTCTGGTCACCAGGTGGACGTGGTCTATACAGATTTTAAGTCTGCTTTTGACTGCCTTCCCCACAATCTGTTGCTGGCGAAACTCGAGCGACTCGGTGTTGGCGATCCATTGCTTTCGTGGTTTCAATCCTTCCTCTCAGGTCGCTCCTATAGGGTAAAAGTGGAGAACTACTTCTCTCTCCCCTTTGGGAGTCCTTCTGGGGTCCCTCAGGGAAGCGTCCTGAGTTCACTCCTGTTTTCCATCTTCATCAACGACTGCGTAGGTGTCCTCCCTAGTGATGGACACTTGCTATATGCCGATGATGTTAAGATCTTCCTTCCTGTCTGTTCCCTCCTTGATTGTCATTCCC
>KE525326.1:77169-98014 GCA_000441895.2 Anopheles sinensis
GCAGCCCTTGGAGCACCGGAGAAATGTGGCTCAGGCCATGTTTCTGTTTAAAGTTTTGTCCGGTGAAATTGATGCTCCGTATATATTGAGTCAGTGTTCCTTCCGTGCTCCCGTCCATTCTACGCGTAATAATGAGCTTTTGTATGTTAATACGACTTCAACGAGGTATGCTCAAAATGCACCGATTCTTTCAATGTGTCGCGCTGTAAATAAATTTAGTACTCTAATTGATTTTAATCGTGTATCTGCTAGCGTCAAGGACTCACTTTTACAATGTTGGCGTAGTGTCTAAGTACTATGTTTTAAGTGAAGATTGTAAAATTTTGTAAATTTTGTCAAAACAGTAACGATTCTTTTGGGCTTATGCCTGTTGAATCAGAAATAAAGAACAATAATAATAATAATTATAATAATAACAATAATAATAATAATAAAAGAACAGTGGGTCAGTTAATTCCTTCCCATGAATTACCAAGCAATCATCGCTTGTGATGGCGTATGAGTAGAATGTTTGTTATCAAATTTCCACACGACTTCCGTTCCTGCTGTCGGTTTTGCAAACAATATGGTCGGAAAATGAGTGAACAGCTACTTCACTAACCTTGTTTCCCTTAGCTGCAAGCAGTGAGATTTTGGGTTTTCAGCTGTTACAATTACTGTAGGAATAATGTGTGGCCGTATCAATTTAAGGAGGAGGTAAATGCAGACGGTCATGCTATAAATCGAATCCTTTATTATTTTAGTGAATTAAATCAAATTCAAATCTTCTCAATTAAATACTGTATGCGAAAAACATACTGTATGCAGAAAAACCTGGAAGGCATCCTGTTGGGTTCGACCTCGCGCAAACACACGGACACACGCACAGAAACTGCCATGCATGAAGAATTAAGATTTCTTCGATACTTTATATTGCGGGCCGAAACGTGCTACCCTGAAAACGCGATGGGTGGTATAAAATGATACCACCGACTTCGTTGCGTAATTCTTTGAAGACTTGGTGTTCAGTGCCGGAAGCCACAGCATGGCGTTTGCGTAACGCCACCATGAATTAATATTCACTGAATAAAGTGGACGAAAAAACTCCGGCTAGAATGCCGAAAAGACCCAAGAGCTTATTGGCATTATCCTTCAACATGCTAAAATAGACTATAAATTTAATCCTCTTCGATGGCGCACGTACTCATTACATTCAATTTATTTACTCATTTTCTGTTTTGAGAATTTGTTAATCGAAACTAATTAAAGTCGTTGATTATATAAATCTTATAACTTCAATCGCCACTTAATTTTCGGTTGTTCGTTGAAATAACAATAAATACTATTTCAGCTACTGAATTTCACAAGGAGACTAATAAATGGAGCTGCGTTTAATCACAGCAATTACACAATTACGTTTGGTAAATAATTACATCATAAATCCGCCTGAGATCCTTAGGCTATTGAATGGCGAAAACATTGAATACTAAAATTGTGAGGAAATTACTCTCCAGCTCGTAGTAAGGGGTCACGCAGTCCATTAGAACTTCAAATCACTATGAACAAAGGTGAGTAAGCATTAACAAATAACACGTGATAGAAAAAAACTTAATGTAAGCTGTCATGCATGACACAAGTTTCAAGAGAAATTTTCTTCAAAGAACCAACACTTGCATTGATGTCTTGGACACTTTGCAAACCTTCTTTAGCCTTGGAGTTAAAAAGATACAAAAATTGTAGATTTGCTCAAATGTACACACCCGAGCAAACAACTTGGTCAAAAGTAATCCTCGATGGTGTTTGAAGCTAGCAGTAAGTGACAGATGTTACTTGCATGAAAGAGCATCATTGTCACTTTGATTACTTTTACGGTGAATGTTCACCGGAATGGATTTTCACTGAGATGCTGGAAAGTACGAACAAAATTTATGGTATAAGAATAAGAATTAATATTTTTCTATTCTTTCTTCTCAAGGTACCGGTGGTCTCTGTGAACAATATTTACGAAAATATGCTAGAGGAATTAGTAGGAAAGAAAATCTTTTGGAAGAATGATAGTGCATAATTATACGATCAAGGAAGGAGTCGCAGGCGTTAAATTGCCCATTATCGCGTTAAATTGTTTTGCCGAAGTCCATCCTTATCTGTTTCAGTAGCATTTGGTGCAGTTGATGTTCGTTTACAAATCAGTTGGAACTTCTTTCTCTTAACTGGCCCGCTCAGAGTTGAGAACATTGATTCTACTTATAGATAGCACTTGCTAACTTACTCTGTTCAGTTGATAATGTCAGTCCTTATTGTGGACAAGTCTCTAATAATATTTAAATTCGTCAAATCCGTATCCTCGTTATAATAAGTTAGTAATTTACATGACTTTATAAACAAACCTGGGAGATTTTTAAGATTACGTGTTTATCCGTTTGATTAACGGTAAGTCCAACAATTTGTGTTCACAAGACTAATTGTTCAAAAATCTCATTCTATCTCAAAATTTCAAACATTTTCTGATATTTCAACGGAATGCAATGGAAATATAAGATATCGCCAGGAATTCGAAAATAATGTGGGCAACCTACAACGCTTCTCGTGTAAATTGACGATGCTCACACTTGATGCACACACTTTTAGCCACTTTTGACAACATGAACTCATAAGAATCAAAAGCTCACTTTAATATGCTTATAATTGTACATCTAGGAATATTATATCACCAAAAAGGTTTCCAAAGTGGATTGTTAATTCCAATAGAAACGTCCAAATAGTGACAAGAGACCGGGAAACAGAATAGCTTTGATAATAGTAAACTCTCAGAAGCTCAAAACTTATCCTCGAAAATTTTTCGATGTTTTTGAAGGTTTGTGGAGCAGCTATTTCTGGCGATGAAAGCATGATGGTTCTGCAAACCGCATAAATACCGCAGACCAAGACCTCGAAAATGTGGTTTCCTTATTTTCCTCATTTTAGTTTCTTCTCTCTTTTTCACTCCACTAGCATCAAAGGTCCCAAGGGCCTGTTTACGTAACCGGTTTCCTGCAGCTAGTTTCATCTTTGTTCACGTTGCTTCGAAGTCGATTCATTTCACGTTAGTTCAAACACACGACCACAACACACGTATTTGAAAGCCGTATATAATGGATAAAGTTTTATCGTCCCACCCTCCTGTGCATATTCACCCTTAAAGATGCTTCATTATAACGCTCTGCGCCATTGCCATGGCCAAGGTTGAGGCAAAACTGTGTCACACGCCGGGGCAGGGAGAATGGTGGAGTGTGGTGGTGCTTCTCTACCGGGAAAGAAAAAGAATTGGCACGATGGGATGGTCACTGAAAATATTTCCATTGAATATCGATAATGGAATGCCGCTTCGTCAGTTTCAGTCTAGTTTCTGGTCAAAATATCAATCTAAAACCTAAAAGCAACATCTTTTTACGAAAGTGAGTATAACTCGATAGACACCATGATTATACTTCCACCAACAACATCAACGCTGCAATCCTAGAAGTTTCACCCAACACAGTTACATTTTATAGACATCCTGAATATAATTATCATACTTTTCCTGTGAGAAAAAATCTTCGGTCAAAGTGATGAGACCTTCAATCACGTCTGATTCTATTCCAGATTCATGTCGTTGGTTTGAATAATTGGGTCCATCATGCATCATGATGAGTTGGCGTGTTTCATTATTTAAACTGGTCACTCCACATTCCTCCATTTAGCGTTCATGATGTATTTTCACACATTGAACAATCTTACGAAGGTTTATTTAAACTTTTACTGCGAAAAGTTGTTTTCTAGTCCACGTACTGTCCCGTTGCATTTCGGTATGTTTGTACGGAGATTCTATAGGTGTAAACTAAATAATCACTAATTGAATTAAAGTGAACCAACAAATTATAACACTCCGTTGCATTCTTCCATTTATTTTAATTACAGGTTCTCCAGTTGTTTACTGGGTATGTATTCGTTAGCCAATGAGTTTAAGAGGGTGTATGTCCTACTACTACT
The DNA here is from genome assembly GCA_000441895.2 of Anopheles sinensis. Classification (NCBI taxonomy): domain Eukaryota; kingdom Metazoa; phylum Arthropoda; class Insecta; order Diptera; family Culicidae; genus Anopheles; species Anopheles sinensis. The sequence goes on from KE525326.1 coordinate 81,157, forward strand.
CGTTTTATACCGTTCGCATTATTTCCGATGAAGCTTACCAACAACAACGCGTTGATTGTATGTGTCGATGTGTATTTTGGACGTAGTAAAAGGCACTTTCTAGTGTTCCACTAGGTAATGCATGTCTTAGAGCACATAGTGGAGTGCAAATGAAAGTTAATAACATCTTCACGAAACAAGGAAGGCCTTATGGCCTGACAAACCCAAGCCAATAGTTCCACTGTTCATAGCTGCCTTAAGTTCTCTCAGAGCAACGCTTCTATCTGCAAAGCATTAAAACAAGTCCGTGTTCTAGAGTTCTACTTCTACCGGTAGTGTGTTTATCATATATTGTAAGTGTGTTGTGCGTTTTTCCATTATAAAAATAAACAAATGTATTTATAGTATGTTATTTTTCACATTGGTTCAAATCATATAGTCAAATAATTTTTCTTTAGTCTTCTTTCCTTGCACGTATATCAGATCTTAACCAAAGCTAACAACATAGGAAACTTTGGTTTTGCTATACAACAAACGATCGCCAAACTTGTTTACATTTCCGTTCCATTAACCAATCAAGGTCAGTGTACATATTGGTTGACAACTAACTGTAAATTATGCCTGCAGGGGCTGCCTGCTCAATTGAATTTCACTTCCAACCACTGGAAACTTCGAGCGGGTCCAAAACTTTGGCAAAACTCAATAGTCATTATTACGTCTTATTATTGGTTCCATGTTTCGTTGGATGCATATCCGCAACTTCTACCGGAGGGTTCTTCATCCACTATGACACTCTCATAAGGTTTCTGGTATCGATGAAGTATAAAAGGAAATAGTAAAATATTTTGGAGAAACAGAAACGAATGTTCATGTCCGATTGGCAGCATGGAAGAAATTTCTTTTGGTATGAAAGTGATGTGAATGGCATGATTTTTGTTCCAAAGGATTGTTGTATGTATTAATATTTCTTCTTTATATCGATTCATCCCTGTGAAAAGTAAAAACTTGTGGCCATAAATCTAAATGGCACAGAAAAGCGTTAGTCGCTTCAACGTGAAACTCTTTCTAGATAAAGAAAGATGTATTGGAAAACAAAAGTTGCCAAATGTAGCGATAGAAGAAGAAGAATTAAAACCATACTGGTGTGCTTGTATGAATTTACCGAAACTATACAGAATAATTTCATCCATGAACCCAAAGTGAAGCCAAATCGCTTCTCCAAGCACTTTGATTCTGTTAAAAGGTCTCTAATTCAATCGATTAATCACCACTATAATTTGATCAGTACTGTCGTGATGAAAGTTTCCTGTAAATAATACCAAATAAAATCAACCGGTGCTTGGGCCAAAGTTTTCATGTGTTTTCAATAAAATAGGGACTGCAAGACGAAGGGGAAATAGCTCAAATCAACAGCGTACTAAGGCCAAAATCATCTGATGCTATGTATTGGATATTACCCTGTCATTGCCTGTCAAAAAAATTTAGAACCAACGAAAAGACAGATGGCTCATGTTTCAAAAAGCAAAATCTAGCATCTATAGATGGATTAGATGAGAAGTGATAGCACAGCTGGTGTGCATAGAGCGCCAACCAATCTTTATTCACTCACGAAGATTTTCTTCATGGATACGAGAAATGGACTGATACATTACAGTGACAGGAAAACGTTTAAAATGTCAATCAAGAGATGTCTGCTGGATTCCTCAATTACTTTGATCATCATGAAACAAATCACGTATGGTACAAGAATTTTTTATTAATGAACTTGTTTTTCCACAATCATTTTGGACCAGAAAGAGGGCCTTTTGATAATTTTATGCTACTTGTGAAACACATTTCACAATTACCAACCCTCGAACAAGGCATCCAATTATATCAAAAGTAGTGTGTATAGCTTCAAAAATATAATTGTATTGCTACAGATCAATATACTATCGAGTATCAGGAAATCATTGTGGTTTGGATTATAACTTGAAAATCGTTATCTGCTCATCTTATACTTAAAAAAGATGTTATTACATAGTCACTATAGTAATAATATTCTTTGTATTTTTGGCATCATACATGCCGAAGGATTTTTTTTTGACGAGCGGTAATCAGACTGTTGAAATAAATCTGATTAGATATCGCTTTCTTATCACTGTTAGTTTTTTGCTACGTTTTGTCGAGATGCCTCTTAGCGAATGGAGGTCGTTTAAACATCGTTTTGTAATTTTTTAATGCATTTTTTGGTTTCTTAAGTTCTGAGCTGATCAAAGAGATTTAGTGATTAGGAGAAAACCCTGCCATGGATGTAGTTAGAATCAAGATAAAATTTATATTTCCTTAGAACTATTCTGTCCCAATAAACACTTCAATGATAAATATGTGTTCAAAGAGCAACATATCAGCAGACAAGCATGCATTTCTGGCCGTAATAAAACACGCATACATTCTTTGTGGGGAATCCGTCCAACAATTTCTTCTCCTTGATACCGAGTGATTGAACAGAAATAATTTTTCTTTTTGGAATGTTATTGATACCGGATTAGCCTTGGTTTAGTTATACGACACGAGACAGCCTCGCTCCATTCTTTGATGTACTTATATAGGACGAGTATTAAAATAGGATTTATAGCGCCAGCTCTGAGATTTTCTACGAAAGTTGTATAGCTAGAACTTTTGATAGAGAAACATTCCTTTTCCTAAAATGGAATTTATTCTTTGCCATTCAAACATTTACCATCGCAGTCAAGTTTTGTTGTGCAGATAGATACACACATGGTGCTAGCGATAAAATAAAATAAAGAATGTAAGATAGATACCGATGAAGGCTCATTCCATGCGTCAGATTTTTGTTTCCCGCAAAAAAATTCACCACGTCCGCCCTCTGCCTGCAAGGATATAACGTTGGTTAAAACTTTTTTTTCAATTAGTGTACAGATTCTAACGCTTCTCAAGTCATGCTTCTTTTTTTCTCAATCGCTGCATGTCTATCATTCGCGTCTTCGACGACACGACGAACTCGATTGTGAAGCAAGTCTCGGTCGCCCCGTCAAGCATAACTCCCTTTGCATCTTTCATTACCCGGTATAAGCCTGTAATGAGGAAACATCGTTCATTTGCTTGTCGGAACTGATGCGTGATGTGTTACGGGGTGTGTAATTTACTTGCCGCGCAGATTGTCACTTTCTAACCCTTGTGCTATCCGTTGGCATAGCAAAAGTTAGAAATTTGGTACGGTTTTGTAGTTTAGTACTAGTTACTTCAGTAAACAAAATAAAAAAATGGTTGAAATCCCAAAAACATTCGAAGCAGAAAACAAACCGATATGAAAGGTAAACGATACTACAATAGTCCGTATGATAGGTCCCTGGGTACAGCTACAGTTTGCCATGAACTCTAAAACTGCCATTTAACGCATCTCAAGGAAAAAGGATACAAATTGATGAATGTTTCAGCAAAAGCATATTTTCACCTTTGTGTATTGCCGTAGAAACCTATTAATTGCTGTGTTAGTTAATTTTCATTATTTACTGTAGCTCTCATAATGGAAACAATCGTATAAATGTTTTCGCCTTTCCGTTTATGCCCTCCAAACTCGTTTCAAATAAAATAAAACAACGCTCTCATATTTATAGTAATAAATAGCAATTTCACACTTTAAACAAATTGTTCGTCACTTATTACAAATAATCGTCGTTAAATAAATGTTTCTAAGCATGCTGTAACACATTGTCCTAAGCTGTTTTACACATGCATCTTCTAAGGGTTGGATAATAGATAATTTGGAGAGATTTTATTAGAAACATAAATCAAAAGGATTCCCTAAATAGATAACAATCATAATAGCAACCCATAACCCGAATCGTGGAATAGAAAAATGGTTTAAATGCAGATAAATTGTCATTGTTTTTTGTTTCAAACGATATCCGATATATTCGTATAGGCATACATCCGAATTAGCGTACGCACAAGATAAATCCTTACTTTGTTTCATTCTACGGTAAATTCATCGACAGTTGTTTAGAAAAATACGATAACTTACCATATTAATTTTCCATGGGCAAAAGGGTGGGAACTGAATTAATGGTATTGTTGTGTTTAGTTTTTACAAGATAGATATAATGGACAAGCTTTGTCTCTTATGTTCAAAGGGGCTTTTGTTCTTCAGCACCAACCACAAAGCTACGTATTTGCATGGCTGTAATGCGAAAATTAAATTAAAATCCATGAAATCAAGGCTACACTCAGGTCCAAACATTTGAAAAACTCATGCGTACTTTCATCGGAAACAAACGTTATTGCGGCATCTGATGCTGCAAGGCGCTTCTTTCTCTCTTCAAGGAAGAAAACTTGTAGAAATTTCTTGAACACTTTTTTATTTGCTTTTCATCAAAGATTTAAAAAATTTGCACTACTTTCAGGAGCTTTCTCCTTGGCGTTTCGAGAGCAAGAGAACGATCGCTCCCGCTGCAACCGAACTTATCGGCTTCGCCACAGGTCGTTTACCCGTATCAGCTGATATCGGTACAGCCTGGTAGCACCGACCTGTGGTTAGCCGTGCGGCAGAGCGGGAGGGACCGTTCCTTGTTCCTACTTGCGTGTCCTCTAGCGTAAATCCTTGGGACCCGGCTTATCACTGAGCCGTTACCTGATCGCTATTTACGTCACCGGGTAACGTAAACAAGGATCAAGCAACAAACGTTCCCTCAGCTCGTGTTTCCTTTCCAGCACTATGTCCATTAATTAAATTTCTCTATTATCGCCCTTGCCATGATGCCATTAACAAAAAACTCTCTATTTAATTGTTGTCTATAGGGGATGAAAATTGCGATGTCCTCCGAACGTCGGTGTGCTTTAGACGCTTGCAGTTTCCAATTAATGGTGTTCCCCGCCAATGCCACAAAGCAGGTGCAGTACCAGCGTGACCACAATTGAAGACATCAAGTTCACTTACCGATCGGCACCGGAGAAATCAATATAAATAACAGATTTCCAATTTATTACTTTTGCACCGTCAGTTGCATCGAAAGGAAGCTAGTGTCCTGATTAGTAGATGCTGGCAAGCGGTCTGATTATTTACAACTATGCTGACCGTTGGCATAATAAATCACCAGATTTGCACCAGATGAAGATGACGGCTCATAAGCTATATTGGAAGGCTGTGAAATGAAGATCGATTATGTAGCATACAATAGTTGGCTGTAGCGTAAAATAGTTCTTATTACATTCTTTTGAAGAACATACGATGCATAAAACATGATGGCAGAATGTCTTGGGAGCCTTTGGTAACTTTTATTTACTGAAATGCATGCAATGTGCTGTGACATGTTTTCAATTTTGGATGCAGTGAAACTTACATTTTTGGTAGATAAATCTGTTTTAATTCAGGAGATTTGATTACGAAATTTTAGTTCCAAGTACAAAACATTAGTAATTTAATGAATCGAGTAATTTGGCCGAAACAATTACAAATTGTACCTTTTTGATACACTACGGTGTTCAATTACGAAACATCTAACTTATCATCTGAAATTTATTTGATAAAAATATTCTTCGTCCAATAATCAGAATGCCATAAATAAAGTGAATAGTTTTCGCCCCAATGTCACGCACCTAGTTTTGGAAAACTTTCTCATTCACGGTTGTTTTATTTTAACTCATGTACGCGTGCATAAAACACGTTCAATATATTTACGATTCCACAGTTGCTGCTTCCAACGGTACTCACTTCCCTACAGTAGCCAATTTGAATGGATTCGGTGCCGTGCTCACACGACGGATTTTCGTGTACTGTACCCCCTGAAGCTCCCTTTTCTAGTGAGCCGGGTAAATAAATGAAGCCATATTTTTTCTACTGGAGCTTGTTGCTCTGACCTTTTGGAATGGTTCTGCTCACGTAATACATTTAGAAAAGCGTTTTCAGGTAAACCCTGGCGTTGCATTTGGCTATTGGGATTTATGGTTCGCGCGTATTGCAACTACTCATTGGCACGCGACCTAGTGCTTCCGAATTGGAATTTTCTGTTGGGAATAAAATGGCAAGAGACTGCCACGTCGCTGGAGTATGGGGCAACCTGATAATGTCTCTCTAATCCTCCAAAGGAAAGGGAAAATCGCTCTGCGGGATTCTAATGGGAACCAATTTCACATTCTTATGGTTGTGATTCATCACAAGTAGAGACACGTAGGAATAAGGTTCACCGATCTGCTTAAAGTTGGTAACGCTCAAGTACTTATCTTTAATGAAATGTTCAAATTTTGGGAGTGATTTTAGTAAACTTTTCATTTTATATAATGATAAATTTAATAACAAAACGTTAACAAACTTTTGCTATTTTAGTCTTCTTGTTATTATTTCTAATTTATGAGCATAACAAATGACATGCCAGTTCAATTTACTAGTGGTTAATTTTTTAAAAGATCAGTCATGTTTTTGTAGTTCTGCATACTTTATAGTCAGAATTCATAGCTAAATGTTGAATGAAGCTTTATAATGTTCCAAATGTGCCCATTGCGCAGCGGTAGCGCTAGAAAACACCACACCATAGGTGTGGGATCGTATTCCAAGTCTGGCACCCCCCGGCATTACGAACGGCTGCTCACCGATCTATATTATACCGTCTTTCGATCACAGTAACTCTCCTCGGAGAGAGGCCTTGTCCCACTTGGGGATGTTGAGCCAATTAAGAAGATAGTTCGAAATGGCAAACAGTTTAATTCGAGCACGTCACTGAGCGCAGCGGTTTTAAAAAATTTATTAATTTTTTTTTATTATTCCCCTATTTGATTATATTGTGGAGCAATGAGGCATGCGACCGATTGCAATATCGAAACCGATGCATTTATTACTCAGAAATTCTGTTTTTTGTGAAGCAAATTTGAGTGTAAGTAAGCCAGAAGGTGGAAATATGTGGATCGTCAAATTTGGCTCCAATAACGGCGGTTAGAAAATTGGCCCATGTGCGCCGGGGCTCACCACCTTGACGGCGTGGGCCTACCGAGACCGGAGGACTGACTATCCACGTATACAAGTCTTCTAAGCCCTTTATGGGGAAGGCATGTCCAAAAACGGTCGTTACGCCAAGAAGAAGGAAAACGGTGAACAGAATGCTCTCGGTCAATTTATGTAGGTTTAAGCGTTGAGCTCTGGTTAACTTTTCATTGTCATAACTAGCTGTGACTGTGCAGATTATGCATCATTTTTCTTTTCGAGTTGAGCTTTAACCCCTTCAGACGCTATCATATCAGCAACTTTGAGTAAATTAGAAATTGAAGAGGTTTTGATTGATTGACAAATGATTTTGACTTAAGTCCTAACAGAAAAACTAAAAAAGGTTTAACACTTTAACCATGTCTTGTGTGCATTGGAGTGGAGTCAACAGTAATTTTTAGTATACACGAGGCACAAAAGCCTGAAAATTCACACGTAAACATCACTTTTTCTGTTACTTTATTTCGTTTCGTGTAGACATTAACTATTCGTGAGCCGTTGCAAATGAAATATTGATTTGAGTGTTTAATGATGTGTTAAAACAGCACAAAGATAATTTGTTCACTTATATCTTGTCAAAAAATATTTTACATCCTCCCAAACAACCAATGTTCCATACGTTCGAAAAAAATACAACAATGGCAAATCTTTGAAACCAGTTTTTTCACTCGTCGACCGAAACACAGGTATTCGCTTACTTCTTTAGTTTGTCGTTTCCAAAAGGTTGCTTTGCGCTTCATGTAAACTATCATTACTATTGAAAGCTCATTAAATCTGCTCTCAAATGCCGCGCAAAAGAAACTTTTGTTTTCTAAATTGTTAGAATCATTTATTTAATTCACGATGAGCAGATGCTCGAATGATATGGGTAAGGGAAATTTTTAAGTATCTCTTCTCTAGTGTTAACAGACTTTCATGATCGCACTCACTAAAAGTCACAACGATGCGCTTCTTAGGTCCCACGAACTCACTACCTTACAACCAAGCATATAAGTAACAGTCAGGATATGAGTCACAGCGAACATTGGAATGGTTTCCAATGTACGTTTGCACCCAAATAGTTTTCTATGCACTTGTCTTTTTCTATGTGTAAGTGCGAATTTGATTCCATATCATGTATTGTAAAACATTAACACACAGGGATTCAAGGAGAGTTTGTTGCTCCAAAACGGTGAGAGTTATCCTGATATCAGCTGATGCACGCTGCAGCGTTGGTGTCTCGAGCTGTCTAGGCAGAAGGTGCAGGAAGTTGTTTGCGTTTCCGCACAACATGGGATAACATTCGGAGTCTTTTCCGCTGGCAGTCGGCCGATCGTTTTCATGTGGACGAGTGGTAGGATAGGAAAGGAAGTAAACCAGGTAGCACCTGGCCCACATCCGGACACGTTTCAACATCGTTGTCAAGGCGGAAAGTGTTCTGGCAGAAAACGGCTTCCCGGAGTGACTGGAGCTTGATAGAGTTGACAACCAACACCAAGGCAATACGGTGGACGTGGCCCTCGTACTCAGGCATACACACACTCTAAGTGGCAGTGTTTGTTCGATTTAGGTTCACTACCAACCCTTAGATTCTCATCTGCACTTTCGGTTCCAACTAGCGGAACTTCGCGACCAGATTGAGCCTGTGGCAACGAATGATTAAGCGATCGAGGTAAAACAGGGAGGGTTCTGTTAGGCAGAAAAAAATTGTACATCAAATCACCAAATGTCGGCAGCGTTAGATAGACCGTGGCCATCCCAATGGCAGGCACAATGGCACCATATTTGATTGTCAGCGAGGAGTTGCTTTGATGCACTCCGATGAGGTTTCGGTGCTGGTCTTTAAATCCCGTCGGAAATAAAGCTGATAAGCGTCACTTGGAAAAGCAGACACAGAAACATGTATCATGGCTATGTAGAATGGGACACAGCCCCCTTCCCTGGGAAACTTTGGCCTAATGGAACATTGCATCCTAGGGCTAACCGAATAATTATTAGCTCTACAAACGTCTCCGAGCGGAATGTGGTTGTGCAATGGCGATACGGAAACTGAGTAGTCCAGCCCTAATGAGAACGATGATAATGATGATGCTTCTACTCTCGATGATGCATTTGAATCCGACTTTTCCCTCGTACCGTGCCATTGGAGTTCCTTTTTTTGCCTCTGAAAATATATCAATTCCGTATCAGATCCAAGCCTGGGCCGTGACAAACCGAACAGAAAGCCGGGTTGGTTCCTCCGAAAACGCTGTTCGCCGTGGCCAAAATGCACTCACAGGCCCCGAGGTCCCAGATCGGCCGACATCATCAACTGACCAACCAGCGAGCGCCGTCTGCTGACCCTCACACTGTCCACTATCGAAACCACCGGGAGCTTACCTTTCTGGTCAGTGGCACGGTTTGAATTATGGCTATCTTGCCACTTTGGTCGAATGTCTCTAATTCCCTGCCCAACCATAAGCGGTCATCGCGCGACTTTTTATTGAAGTCGGACTTCTGGGGTGGAATGGATCCTAACTGCGACATTATTTACCACACAAAAAAAAAATACAACCCTGCATTTTCTGCAGGCGTTGGATGGTTGCAAAAATGGCAAACGATAGCCTGAAATGCATTAGCAGACGTTATGGTACGGTCGTTACTAATCCCTGTAGCACATAAGGGAGAAAAACGAAGGTGTAATGCCGCCCTGCATTCACGAAGGTTCATTTTATTAAAAGATCTGCTGCAGTTGCCAAATGCATTTTCTACCGTAAAAAACACTCATTAATGGAACAGTGGCTGTCACAAAAGTGCTATTTGAAACGGCTTTCAAGAATGGGTAAAAGAGTGTTTGAATTTCTTCAAACAAAACAATAGTGGCAATAAAATTTTGAAGTTTTGGATTTGAAGAAGAAAAGAATTAAGATATTTGAAGAAGTAATTGAAAATCTGACAAGTCGTTCAAATTACTATGATATAAATTAAAACGGGTAGTGATTTTCACAAATGTTAGCAAGAAAAACAATATGTCAGTATACAATAGAACCTTTTTTATGCAAGTTTGAAAGTAAAGGATTTCAAGTATTCCAGTCATTTTATATGCAGTGCATTGATTGTTATGAAAAAATTAAAAGAAAAAGCACATACATACAAAACACAAAAGTAGGGTGATGGTGGTGTGCTTTTCGTTCGAAGACACCCACAAAACTATGACTATGGTGGTTGGAAGTTTTTTGGCCGGCAGAGAAAACTCGTTCACTGAGGTGACGGCTCTTGGGGCATGCGTAAAATTTTTGCATTTAAAAATCTGAGTCGCCCTGTCAGTAGCTAAAAGGCAAGTGCATGCGGTGATAAATTGCGACAGATCAATCTTTTCAACGTTGAAACCGGCATATAACTATGCCGAGGAGTAGGTGCATGTTGTTCTGCATTCGTGCGTACCAAATTGAACTATTTGATGTTTCCCCCTTTAAATAAATAAATACAGCAGATCGCAGATAATCCACGGAAAGACCGGTCAAACCGGGCGTCTAGCAGGGTAGGTTCAATTTGTTCCCGGAGGATTGGTAAGTGGCCAATGGCCAGCCAGTAATGGCTGTGCGTAAATATATGCACAAACCTCATATTTATTATTAAGGTACTGAAGCTGTGACGCATTTCCATACGCTCCATCACTGTAGAAAGCATGGGAATTATGACACAAAATGTTCAAGCTTCATCACACAGTCAACCTTTTCTCTTCATGGTCTTCGGTGGGGAAGTTTAATACTTTTTTTATTGATGAGGTCGTACCCTACCTGAGGGTAGCTAAAACGACGATTTGTTGAGCAATGACAGTGAAACTGGCGTAGGTGGAGTTGGAATAAATCGTTCGAAACTAAATAGCGCCGAGATGGCAACGGTTGCGACGAGATTGAACCTAAATACGAGCAAATCAATTAGGTATGATTTTGAATGCAGTCGGTGCAAGGCTTTTGTTTATCTGGTTAACTTGACGGTTTTATTGAATGTTGATGCTGGGAAACCGTTTCGGATAAATTCGTATTGATTTGGAAAATTTCAATATCGATATGGAATACATAAGATCATTTATTGGTGTTCTTACGCATCACAAGTTGTATGCAGTTTGTTTATTGAAAACGTTATTAACTTTAAGCGTATTCATTTTTCTTCTGATGTGTTTGGTTTTGTTTTCATAATTTGGCCAAAGTTTTCGCTGCTCAAATTATGTTAAGGTATAAACTATAATTATTTATCAATGTTAGGGCATTTACTCAGTGTGAACGACTTGTTTTCAAGAAAATTAATTTTTGCCCTATTTGTGTCTAATTATCAATTGGTGAATTTAAAATTTTTCTGCGCAAGACTAAGTTAATTTTACTTGAATGTAAGAGTTCATGAGCCGATTTTCTAATCGACGGTACCGCTCGGCTGTCGCGGACCTCCGAAATTAAATATCATCATGACCACCCTTCTGGTGGCCTAACCGCTTGTCAAACGATCCAAGACAGCATCGATTGAATCGCCGCTTCATAGGACCCATCAACCCGAACTTCGATAAATTCAAAGTGAAACTCTCAATTAGTACACAAGCGCGATGAAAAAAAAAAATGATACCGTAATCCATGTCGCGAAAACTTGAGTGTAACAAACAACGTAATAGAACATGCCCATATATGTTTTGTATTTGTAGCTATTCGTATTTTTTATAACTAAAATTGGCTGCTGTTCCTTGCAAAGTAGTAAATGACTATTCTGAAGTTATACAGAAAGACCGATTGCAACTTATAAATAAGAATGTGAAAAAAATTGGCATATCACTGATCAAAATTTTAACGAAAATAAACAACATGGGTGAACTTCAGCTGGTGTTTTCTCGTTATATCCAGCAACCACGAATAAATAGAATTTATTTCCTTCAAATTATTGATCTGTCCTGATGGAAGATGAAAGACTGCATTATTTCAATCAACCAATAAGTCAATATTGAATCCGCATTTTTTGATGCCGCTAGCGATCCGAAGTTAATGCACATGAAGTCAACAAAATGGAAAGGAATAAAGTATTCAGGCTCGAAAAAGTTTCCCTTTTCTTCATCCTTTGAAAGAATCATAATCTACGAGATGCTGGTGGTTGGTTTGAGGGTGCAGATTATTCCAAATGCTATCCTTACTTCAGACAAATCTGGATAAGAATACATTACTTTCAATTTTGTCGAATTTCGAAAAAATTAAATATAATAAGAATTAAATTTTTAATCTGCTATTTAGGCTGTTTGGACATAAGTGACCATTTGAATTTCATGAGTATTCTATTTAACTTGATCCTGTCAAATTACTGATTTAATGTTACCACTGAAAAGTCTTATTATTTGCACATTGCGTTGGAAGGTGATTTTTAGGACAAAAGTTCTAGCCGTAAGCGAATTAACGGTCCAGGATTCAATATGCGTGAAAAATCGAGCAAATTGTCACTCGTCGGCAGTAAAAATACATAAATCATACACGTTTTGAGTTTCCTATGGTTTTCCTACCCAAACGTTTCTTATTCTTAATGGAACTTAACATTTTATTATTTTAATTTGATCGTATGAATCAGTATGGGAATGAATAAGTTTGACATTTTTACGAATAAAATCATAAAATTCTGGTACGTGTTTACATCAAAACATGTGCATCGCATTTATCGTATATAATAATTCTACAATAAGGCCGAACAACCTGATGACATTAATTAATTTCAACTTAAATCAGTTTAATATTAAAATATTGCAAAGGCTTCAAGAACTCAAAAGCAAAAAAATTCCTGGTACCTAATCAACCAGCTTTTTCAAGATTTATTTACATTGGTTCATTCATTGGAATCGAACTCTTTCGACAGAATTGTAAACATGGCAATTCCTAATGTCGCTTTTCATTGCCCTCGGCGACTTTTGCTTTCAAATTGTGTTTATACAGATATTCCTTTACGTCCAATAAGTACTCATGATTGCAAATTAAACGACATCGTTGTTTAACGTACAATTGTATGTTGGATGTTACACCTTTTACCACCTTTTAGCGCGATGCTCCAGGCTTTTAGCGACTCCGTCCAACCTATTAAGACAATCGCCGGAGCTTTTAAGAAAACGCGAGCGTCGTTTAGCGACTCCGTCCAACCTATTAAGAAAATCACCGGAGCTTTTAAGAAAACGCGAGCGTCGTTTAGCGACTCCGTCCAACCTATTAAGAAAATCGCGTGAGCTTTTAAGAAACTTGGGGAATGCTTAACAGAATGGCCGCACCTATTAGTTGATTCGCCGCACCTTTTAGCGGCAGTCACTTGTTTGAGCCTTTTGTGAGCGCGTTTATTCAAAGATTTGAATTTACAGGGTAATGTTTCATCTCGTGGTTTGAATTTTCAGTTACGTATAAATATTTTCGAATATTTCTTAGTTAGCTGGATAAACACTTGTCGCAAGAACAAAAATGTTAACATTCAAACCAGGTTTTACTTGCAATTTATTTTGTTACAGTTCATAAATAAGTTTTTCTTCTTGGTATGAACCACTACGATAGAACATCTACCTATGCTCTGAGTTTATAGGTCCATCAGCTAGCTGCAACATTCTTCACTTATTCGCGGGGAGAAACAGAAGAATAGAACACTGGCTATACAAATGCTTCTTTAAAGATGATTCTGTCGTGTGCTCATCAACGTAGAACGGAAAAACATACTAACTGACGGACAGGTGAGCGTATGGAAATATTTCATGTCCCATTGGTGACAGTTTACAGTCTAGCGACTCAAATCGGATCCATTCGAGTGAAAAATCGCGCCTTCCTCCGATTCAGCATCTTTTTTTCTCGTGATGTTCGCAACACCTTCATTCACCGCGAATACCGTGTGATGACATTTTCATTTTCAACGCGTTCACCAGGCGTCTCCATCAACGGACAGGGCGTTCTGGCGAAGGCATTGCATACCAGAAACTGCAGGCTCAGTCTACATGATCCGGGATATGGTCAGGATGGTGATGAATAAATTGCATTGCAAGAAAGAAAAAGATACAACATAACACTCTCGATGAGAGGATCTGGGATGGAAATATTCATAAAACGAGCGAGACAAAATACAAACAACATGAAAATAAAAAATGTCTATAAAACCAGCGGATTCCAGAATGGCTGATATTTTTGTTATTATTGCCATTATTATTGCTATTGTTTCGCATCAGCGTATTTATTTTGACTGCATTTTTCTCCGACATGAATTTTTCGCTCACCATGTTCCATCCGAAAACCACACGAATAAAAATAAAGTCATCCCACCGTTCTGGTCTGAAGCGCTAATTGTCGCCGGCAGTATACTGGAAGGTGACTTTTTGTCAACCATTGAGCCGTGCGGCTTTAACCAAAGGTTTTTATTTGTTCACAGCTGAGAGCATTGTTTTGTCCGTTTTTTTTGTTATACTTATGAAATCAAACTTTTCACATCTAGCCCTAAAATTATTGAAAAATGAACACCAAAAACATTGAATCAAATTACACTTCACATTAAATCATTCAGTTTAGATTGATTCTATCATTCATTTGCAAATCATCAAATAATACTTTAATACTACATATTCTGTAACGAATTAAAATTTGAGACTATAGAAAAAAATATTCGGACAGCTATGTACGATATCATGAACTACCAGCAACTTCGTGTGTACCTGGAAGTGATCATTCAAGTAATCATGTAATTGATTAAATGAAAACTTAAATGATTTACGTAATCATATAATTCAATTTCATGTAAACTAGAACATGTTAGCAACTATAACCCGAAACCCGATGATGTTGCATCTTATGAATCAAAGCTCGACATATGTTCGTTCTTAAGCTTCGTCTCCGGTGGTGCAACGATGATGACGTTTGGATGGTAGGAAATATTCTGCTCGCCAGTGCCGTCCAATACCGATAATTATTTGAACACAACCAGCATGGGCTAAAACCACTTATTGAAAACCAACATGACCAGGCCGATCATATTATTCGTGTAGCCGTAGAAGCTTCCGTTGTGGCATATCGTGGTCCTTCTTGAATGTTTCATGTGCCCTCCGTCTCAGAGACCATAGTGGCTTGTCCTTCGACAAAGGAGTGCTGTTATGGGCTGGTTTTGAATCAAAAGAGGTCCTTGCTCCGAACGCGGTAGATATTGGCTGAGTTCGTGAGTTTTCTCCTTTCTTCCTCGAAATTTCACGGACACCGACTTTGCGCTATTTGCGCCGTTGATAGAAGGATCGGTATATTTGCCGTGCTAAATGGTAACAATGCAGAAGATGATATGTGGTTCACTTTTTTATCTCAAACCAATGCACAGACAGTCCTAACATTTTGCGAAGCGGCTCGTGACCATAGAGCAGAACGGAGGCAGACCACTAGAAATGGCATTTATTGTCCTCATCAGTTCCATCTCCCTAGAGAGGCGAGCTTCTTTGATGAGCAGTGATGTCCGTAGACCGAACAGGTAGCAATCCATCTCAAAGTCAAGTTACAACTTACAACAAGTATCTCAAATCGTGCATAAAGGCAACCGTCGCTGCAATCTCAAATTAATATTCGTGATTATTTTCTGCTACGAGGGACATCGTTACAAAAACATGAATGCTAGTAGCAAATGTATGTTGTGAAATACTTTTATGGTTACTGGTATTGGTTTCCAAGCTGAACGTTGTGGAGTTAATTAATAAATGATTTACGTTTTTATCAACATTTGCTTACCTCGTTATTGTATAGATAAGAGTGGTTCATATCTTCTTTGAAAATCGAAAAAAATTGAGAATCATAAATCAGAATAACCCCATGACCTCGACGGCGTGGGTTCGAATCCCATCCGAGACCGGACCCTCCCCTGCACGAGAAGAGTGACTATCCACGTACATAAGGGAAAAATTCTTGTAAGCCCTTCAGGGGGCAGGCATGACCAAGAGGTCGTTACGCCAAGAAGAAGAAGAAAAAGAAATCAGGATAAAAATTTACTAAAATTGATTCCTCAAATTATATCCATGTACACAATCTGCAGATGATTTGTTTATATATCTTCCTCATTCAATTTTTATAATACAAATATAGGTACTCAAAAACTTCAAAAGATATTGTATAGACGCCAAATTCATGCCATTTAAGCGTTGAGTGGCTTATGGAATAATACTTTGTGTACATGTTTTTCTTAACCAAACTGATGCTACGGTTTTTTGCTGACATCTTAATACCTGTTGCGATAACTCAATAAAGAGAAAAAAATATGCGATAAAAATCACAAGCTGCTGCTTCATAGGATAGCTAAGTACTTTGTGAATCCGGCCATAATGGTGAATCATCCACTACGACCGAACACTAGATTAGGTATTCCTATTCAGGATTTCTGTGGAAAAGGTATGAAGCAAATCTGCAAACTGGTTTGATTTTTGTATGCAGAGCATGGTTAGCATAACTTGATGAGCCAATTATCGCTTATGAGGCACTACTATGATCGTTTGCGACGCAATCAGGCAAAGGAGTGGATGATGATGATGTCCGCAAACGTTTGAATAGAATTTTCCATCGGAAGCCAATCGGTTTGATTTGTTTATCATGTTCTTTTGCTCAAACAATTCGTTCGGTAAAATTCTATGCTAAACAGGACTGTGGTATAAGCATGCTCATGCAACTCGCAAAATCTCGCGAAAAAAGTGTGGACTTTTTCTACTCATACATGCTGGTTTAAATACTTGTAGCGATTCATTTACGTTAAAAGTGTACGCAGGATTTATACTGAATTTGCTTTGACAAGTAATTTTAGGATGCAGGCAATTTTGTTTGTGCAAATTTGAGTGTGTTGAAATGTTTAATTTTATAATGACGACATATTTAACACGGACGTTAATGGAAACTTTCATGGATAACGAATTTTGAAATATAAACTTTTTCAGAAGAA
>KE525326.1:98034-112438 GCA_000441895.2 Anopheles sinensis
CACAAACCTGGGGTTGGTGAAAATGCAACAAACTTCCGGAATTATAGTAGTTACACGAAGCATAAAATATATTCACCGCGCCATGTAAACACACTCTATTTTAGGACCATGCTCAAACGTGCTTCCGAGTCCTACCGGATATCCGTTCATTCAGTGCGGATGGCTTTGACCGAACATGCATGTTTCAGGTCCATTTGTTAATTCTTCTATGTGGAAACTCGCAGGAAATGTCATAAGCCTGATACGGAGCGAATCATGAAATTAACTCGATTCAGAAGATTTCGCCTACGACTGCAATACATCTTAAACAAAAATTAGCAAATTAAGCAAAATGTTTTAATTGATATGAATCGTTTATTTCATTTTTTCTTATGTTTTTACTGAAGTTCTCGTGAACAATCTTGCACCTGAATTTATTGTCAAACCATAAATCTACCATATAAGAAAAGAAATGCTATAGTCTAAAATATCTTTAAACATCACAAATATAAATTTCAAAGCAGTTACCCATAAAATCTTGAAAAGATAAAATCGCTCATGTGTTTTCTTTATATTTTGGTAAAGTATTGTAAAAACTCGTTTATTCCATACCTAAACGAAATTAAAATTAATTCTTCGCCTCGCTGATAAAATTAATAAATGGTTTAAAATACTTTCTACCGTTCAGAAATAAACGAGATAGTGGCCCTTAGCACGGACTTCGATCGTAAAAATCCGTTCAAATATAGGTCTCAATTTTCATACGTATTATGTAAAAGGAACTGGACATTTATTTTGTTTTTTGTACGAACATTTACAGCTTGATTTGAACGGATTTCTACTAAAGGAGTCCGTGCTAAGGGCTAGTAACTAATAAAACTTTAATCAGCTTGCCCTGGGTTTTCTTGAACTACCGGGAAATTTAGTTTCTTAATCTCGCCCAGCTGCATAAAAAAAGTTTGTGAATTTATTTGAATATCATAAATCATCCCTAACATTTTTTATTTTTGTATTTTTGATCATCATTCCATTACAGAGATGATCAGCCTTTGGTCAAACTGTATGCCAATACGTTTTATTAGCTTCACTTGAAACAAAAAATACGATTGCTAAGCCCTTATGTATGATTTTGTTGGTTTTTCTTGACAAACCAAACCAATCAGAAAACAAAACTTACTTACTTACTTAAGTGGCGCTACAAAGAAAAGAAAACACACCCAGAAAAAATTAGTTTTTCTTGTACAGGCACTGGTTCATAGGGGATGGAGATTTTTTGTTAAGTTGACTAAAACCCGACGAAAGGAACGCATTAACTAACAAAAAAACATTCTTCAATACCCTCTGGAGTGATTGTGGTAAAGTAAACTCGGCGAAGAATTGTTCTCTACCATATCCTGCTTCAGACGTTTTGTCCGGAGTTTTCCACATATGCTCTGGATCTTTCCTCTATCAGCACTGCGCATTTTCTGAAAACCTCCGACAATCGGCTCCTAGGAACAATAGTGCATCTAAATGACCATACTAATATAGGAAATGTGTAAGTGGCACCGTTGCCAGGTTGGAACGAAATGCAGTATTTCTACCGTAAGGCTTAAGAAGAAATTTCTTGTACCAACCACTGCTATTCTTGATGGCGGTTTTGCTGCTATTATCACCAAGGCTAATAAGATGAGCGTTTTGTAGGAAGAGGTAATGCATTTTTTTTTGTGAGGTTACATGAAAACCAAAAGACAATACGACAGTAGCGTTGACATTCAAGAGGCAGAGCGAGTCCATGAAATTGGTGCAATAGAATATACACTACGCACAAAGCAAAAAGAAACGACTCGTAAAGACTCGAGGGGTGCAAAACGAATCCGTATTCTCCAGACTTGGTGCTACAAAACTCAACCAAGCGTGCCCTAGGAAAAGTTGTCCTGTACGGTTGGTAAACTTTATCCAGACTGTTGTAGATGTTTGTACTTCTAAAGGGTGCCAGCCCATGGCGAAAAAGAAAGGAAAACGTTGAAAAAGAGAGAACCTGTTTTCCCAGGTTCCTAGCGAATGTTATGAAAGAATCATCATGGTTTCTGGCAACCGCAACCCTCCCATGTCCCACGGAAAACAAACATTTATACTTGGTATCATGAAATGAAAAAAAAATTAAATAATATTGAATTAAAAGTTGCTTGGAGACTGCCAATTACTATCCTGGGGCAAGTGAATTGATGCAGGGCAAATTCACAATCGTTACTACAAGTTCTAAAGTGTATGATAGAAGTAAACTGACGAAATCAAACCACACGGAAAAATGTAAAATCAAAACAATAATTTTAGGTGAAATTAATAAATTATATTGTCTCAAAACGAGAAAACCAACGAAAAGTGGGAAATTTGTACGAATAAATAAGCGCATAGTAGCGCAATTCACAGAATAGACTGTGTTTGATGCATTCGAAGGATAAATTACACATCTCATTACTTTCTGATCTAATAGTAGACATCGTGTTACTTAACAATGTTATTTAAAATGGTATCTTCATTCATTGAGAAATTTTTTCACCTAAAAGGATAACCATCATTCAGACATGAAATCAAAGTCATGGTTAAAAAATAATAAAATTTAAATAAGAAGTCATAAATTTAAAAGAAATGCACCGAAGACCGTCTAGTGTGCCGAGCCTTATTACACTTCTTCTTATGTGGCTCAACATCCCCAAGTGGGACTAGGCCTATCTCCGTAGAGAGTTACTGTGACCGAAGGACGGTAAATTATAGATCGGTGGTTAGCCGTTCGTAATACCAGGGGTGCCAGACTCGGGATTCGAACCCACAGCTATGGCAATCTAACGCAAATTTAATACTGAGTTACTGTCAGAGGTAGGACAACGAACTAATGATGATATGACAGCTCGCTCTGAACAGGTACGCTCTTAATCCTAACATATACACGTGCATCCTACATATCACAACATAAACTATTCACAGTAAGTGAAAAGGAAAGGCTTAACACGTTGACTGCCATGGCTATCATTTTTGAGAGCCAGCTGTCATTAGTTCTAAAAATTTTTTGCCTCATAAATATATGATAATGCAACATGAAAATTATCATAATATTAAAAACTAATTCTCTGGGAAGGTAAATCTTTGCCTGGATGTCGAAAATTGACTGTTAAATAAATTTTATAAACAAATTAAATCGACAACGGTTGTTCTAAAAAAGTGTGCTAAAACTGCTTGGCAGTCAACGTGTTAACAAAGGATTAATTTGATACAAGTAGAAAATATTTACACATATGAACACCCTGTTCAAAATTTTTATCAATTTTTTTCTTTATCAAGGAGAAGACCAGCTTTCACTGCGAGTTATCGACCTTTTTGATGAGTTTTTCTCGCTCTGCAATAATAAGATGATTATTTTATCGCTCTTGTCTCACCTTGTTTTACGTGTTTTTCGTTTTTCTTATCCCTTGAGATTTTTTGTCTGTAAATCTTGTTTGACCATTGTCTTTTGTAGGTGCTTTTGAATATTTATCAGAAGCCAATCCATTGAAAGACTGCCAAATTTTGCAGATTGAGCTGTACTGAACAACTAGGTTGCAGTCGTAGGAATTGCAGATGACTGCAGTATGTATGAATTGTTAGAAGGTAGCACAACGGTGCAATATGTTTTAAACAAGAGCAAATGAACTTTGTACTGTATTTTTTTCAATTCTGATATCTTACCTGCAACAAATCATATCGCGGATATTATTGTTATCATTATTTCTTACTACGAATGAATCTGATACTTGGCCCAAAAATACAACTGAAGTTTGAAAATTGTTATTCCAGTTCAAGGTTTCATAAACAAGGAGTAACAATTTGAATTTTGAACAACTTTTTCTATTTATTTACGTGCGGCAGAGTCATTCTCAAATATTATGTGAATGTACTCGCACAAACGAACTTTACTAAATCTCATCTAAATAAAGTGCGTTACAATTTCCCTATTTTTCGGATCGTATTGCATGCGTTTTATTTCAACATGGTTTGAATTTCTTGTTCGGCTACTCCATATAATAGACATATCTATTATTAATTCACATATAATTTGTTTCAGCGATAAACTCCTTTTGTTTTAGATATCACTAGTTTGCCTTAGTTTGGAAATAAATCCGGGTGGAAGACCCAAAGTCGGCAGATGCCGGAAGTAGCTTTTTATTTTTAATTTGATAGTGTTATATGAATTCATCGTGATTTATTGCAGGGAGAAATTGGAAAACCGTATCGTGTTGAATTTCCTACAAAATGAGAAGCCTATAGTCGTGTGCAATGAAATGTAATCGGGATTAGTTACACAGGCTCAAGTTCGTTAAATTGTATGGGTGAAAAGTTGTTTCGTTGGTTCCTCGTTTTATCCAAACATCAATAACCTTGTTCTATCTACCGTTCGGGTCTTTTCTGAGACGATCATTGAAATCTTGTTTGCCAATAGCGGAAACTAGACAAGCCGAGTATTCAAGCTATGTCAACTAATTCATGAGTTATGTTGCTTACCAGATTCAGAAAGCATACGCTTAGCTTTAGTCTTCAATAAATTTGGCGAAGAATCACAGGTTTACTAAGCAAGCAGAGTAGATTGTATTCATAATCGTTTTTCAAATAAAGCAGGATCATTATGCGCAGATATAGCAATATATTGATCTCACCACTTTATCTTCTTTTTCTAGCTGATCGTTTAAGCAACACCTTCTTTTAAGACACTTTTTTAGGACACTTTTACATCTTATCATGAGTTAGTATGCCTCATTGAACAGGCGCTCATAAAATAACTGACATTGTGATACGCTGCGTGTGGCATACCCATTGCACAATTTCCTTTCGGAATATTTGTTAGCGGGATGAAGAGCAGTTGCAAGATGACGGGTATTGCATGGAAGTTTCTCACCATTGTTAAAGGTATTTCATCGCTATCATACATTTAAGAGCAAGAAAAACGAGTCTTTTGCATGCAACATTAAAAACTGTTGCAAATGCGCACAATGGCCATTGATTGTTTTCCCCCGATTACAGACAGTAGTATCATATTCTTGAAAAAATGCTGAAAAATATATCAACGGTTTCGTGATATTCTTTTAAGACTTGTGAAGAAAGAATCTACTAAGAATCCTTTGAGAAAAGTTTTCGATTCAGTGAACCAATCGATTCAATTATCACCTCACCAACAAATTCAACTGTCACCAATCCAATGTAAAACCACTCATCCGTTTGATTTATTTCATTAATCGGTCACTTCGGCAGTTCATTATTGCTCCATGAATGAAGTAAACTGGCTCTACGTGATAGTTTAAAGTAAAAAGCTTCTCGATTGGCGCTTACTACACCTTGACTGGAAACCGGTGATTTGATGGGTGAGCGGATTGCACCTAATAAAAGCAAACCGTCATCGCTGATTAGCTATTCTGTTTCGGTAATAATTTTGCTTCCAAATATGCTAAGCACATGCGGTTAATCTTGTTTTCTCCCGTGGCAAGCAAGTGGTCTCAGGGATCCTTCTGCTTATCGGCGCTTTTACGGCAGGATGCACGTAATTTATTCGCATTGTTCGGTTGAAGAGGCCAACATTTAAATTCCCACCCCTCGTTTAGCCAACCCACTTGGTTTTGTTCACGGTGAAATTCTTTGGTGGACTAGTCGGCAAGCGATGATAATTGCAATGAAATAGATCTTGCGGGAAAACAATAAAATTAAGAATGTTCAACCCTTAAAAGAAGCCTAGATATAAATTTTCTGCGCAAATTGGCGAACCAACACGACGCGAGTTGTGAGTAGCAAGAAAGATAAAATAAAATACCACAACTTATTCAATACTTAAAAATGATCCGTTCTTGAAACGGAAATAAATTAAAATTTCATCCCATTCCTATCAACGACCGAAAAGCCCTGGCAATCGTGAAAGCTTTTGGTCGAAGCTAGAATGCCGTGGTATAGGTTGCCGCTTATGAATGATGAATTTTGCATCAACCTTCACCCTTGGTAGCTTATTGAGGCTCGCAATAAACACAAATGCTTCGGCAAGAGACTAGAGATAAACACCCAGGAGCAAAGAAAATGCGATCAATGTGATCCTAGCACTACGTTAATGATTTTGAAAAACCAAAACCGAGATGGTTATTAAATATTAAAAAGTCATACAAAGTCTTCTAGCGTCGAATAATAATTTCTTGATTAAGCCACTCTTAGCGCTAATAGCAGCCAAATTACCGTGCGCCGTGAGAATCTAACTGCACAAAATTTATGAATATGAAAACTTCCGAGTTATGAAAATATTACGCTCAAAAATATAGACAGAGCTTTTGGGCACGCGAAGTAAAAGAGGTGAAAAATAATATCGGAAAGTTAGAGTTAAAATGCCACCCAAAGTCCATGGGGTGAATATAGGAATAACGAAGCCAAAGTTGTATAAGTAATATAATTGGTGAATAACTGTTGAAATCATTGTTGAATCTAAAAATTGCCATAACTTAGTCATATTCATCTAAAATTTTAGTTATTCTTTTCTAACATTTCAACCGATATTATGATGTGAAGTTTTACAATTTTCATATTGATATGTAGCACAAGGACGAAAAAACGAAGCAAGTCACATGAGATAGAAATCTTCAAAAGACAAATATTATTTTCAATGCCCCAACTCGTCGGTTGAAGACATTTTCAATTCAAGTTTATGATAATGATGATTTTTTTGAACTGACATTAACTTTTAATTCAAACGATAATTTTAGATGACAATATTCTGTTCGGTATGGATTGAACAGGATGTAATTAAAATGTTAACATTTCTCGCTTCCGCTCCATCAAATGGCTAACTGGCATCAGTTTAAGTATGTAAATTATACCGGAGGCATCTTTTAGAGGCCACTCAAACTTGACACAATGTCAATGTTGAATCATTTCTCATTCTGAGCTTTATCGTGGATCCGCTATTCCACTGGAATTTACAGGCCTTTTAGATTTTCCCATCAACGATAATTTATGAAAGTTAAACCAAACTATTTTTCTACAGATTATTTAAGCTTCCGCTTCTTTAGCACTTGGGTTGAAGCAGAAGAATGTTTTTTAAAAAATATAATTATTTTCAGTTTTTGTTTCCCAGTGAACTTTTTCATTTATGTTTATGTGTTAATAAACGTTGTGCATCATATAAACATGCAGATTGCATAAATGTGTGTCCCTACCATGTAGCAATAATTGTTTTATTTCAGGTTGAGTTCAGTTTAGTGTTGTTAAGTGTTTTAACTTGATTTAGGTTTCATACTTTGCAACGATTTATCGCTAATTTAAATCCACTAAAATTAAAACCTATAAATTAGAACAATGATTTTGTTTGACGATATATAAAACCTAAATCATTGAAACAGCGAATATTTTAAAGCGTTATTTACTGCAGTTTATAACAAAAAAACACAACTCAAAAAGCCCATGCAGGCTAAACCAACCTTGGAAATCAAAAACTGTTGAATAATTTTCCCAGCAAGGTAGATCCCTCTCAACTCACAAAGAGTAGTCGTTCTTTTTTAACTCAAGCCTAAAAAATAAGAGTCAACCTATTGCTAAAAGTGCAACAGAAGCACCTGCACGATATGCCGCGGTGTGTTGAAAAGGTGCGGTTGTTTACTTCTTGCTTTACACAGTTTTTCTATGTCTGCTTGAGAACTTTTGCTCAAAGAAAAATGTTACCCCATCAACACGAATACGTGATGTTTTGGCAATTGTTTTTGACCAACCATACTACGGTGAAAGTTTAACTTTTACTTCGTTAATCATAGTAAATCTGCATAATTGAAATGTTTTAAAGGAAACAATAAATTGACAGCGTTTTTCACGGGAGTGATTTTCTCCCAGTAAAAATAAAAAGAATAGCCAGCGAATTGATCAATCCTTACTTAGGACACATGCAAAAAAAAGGCCTTCTGCCAATAAATGATGACTATAGCATAAAAGAAGGATTACTTTTCAAGCCCAGAAAATACGTTTTCTTGTAATATCTGTTTTTTACCGTTTCAGCGTTTGGTTTTGCTTCGGCTAGATATGGCAAAAAACCCCAAATCATTTACTTATATAGGAATAGTGGTGTCTTTGGAAAGCGAGCTTTTGTGAACGAAGAAACCGAGCGGCTGTGGAGACTACATAATTTAACAGAGGATTTAGCTTTTGTGGTACGACAGTGAATCGTCATCTCGGCTCGGTACTATGTAGTTACGTAGGACGAGGAAAATTGTCTGCTATTCATTCGTAATTCGGTCAAATCTGTCGACAGATAAGTTCTTTTTTCCGTCTCGATTCAAGGCTCCATTTGGTACCGCCAGCTCTCTTTTTACGGAAATTCTCCGCCTGCAAATAACTTCCCGATACCCGATAAGGGGATTTTGCAACGACGAATAGTAAGGAAATGACATAGAAAAGAATATTTTACATACCTTATGGCGTCTTCCAACCCGAAGGTTGTGCGGTGACCAACTTCGTTGTTTGCTTGTGGACGAAGAACATCGTTTATACCAGCCGGTTTTGTTGTAGTAATAGTGATGCTCAACGGAATCACACTACTTGTTCTAGAAGACTTAAACTGCTTGACTTCCGTCAGCACATGCACGTTGTCCACCATTTGACGGGCAGACTCACACAAAAAAAAATTACTGTGTTGCTTCTGCTCGATTTCTTTCGGTACACCAGCTTTTTTGCATTGCAGCAAAAATAACAAGGGGCAAAAGCTAAACAAGACAAACATACTTACAAATGGTTACCCTATCTGTTTTCACACTTTTTAAGAAGTAAGATTTCACACTTTGTTTTCACTTGTCAATAATCTTTAGAAATATAAACGCACAAACTATTGCTCTATAATTGTTCAAAGAATCGTTAAAAATCGCGATTTTTTGTATGCTTCGGGGCAAGATTGCCACCTAGTTGAATGTACTCATTTGGTCATTTAAATTAATTTTTTTTCTGAAAAAATACCAGATGGCTTACTAGCCCTAAAATTCACTAGAAAACTTTTAATAAATCAATTTAAGTATGAAAAAGAAGAAATGGCTTCATTCTATCAAATAAGAATGATTGGGAATAAACTTGCCTTTAGTAGGCAAAGCTACAAAAGTTCAATTGATTTTTATGCGGAGCAAAAAAGATGTTGATGTGCAGGTATACAGAAAACATTGAAATGGATTAAACCTATCAAAATTGAAAGAATACATAGCATAGGAAAAGTCATGGAAAACTCATTTTCTATTATTAGAAACGGTAACAATACGATCGAAACGTTGAAATTTAACATGTTCTGAGTTTGAACAATTATTTGCACAAAATTTATTTAGTAAACAGAACTACAGTGAGTCCAAAAAGTATTCGTCTAGACGAGTATTTCTTGGAAAAACCTTATTTTGGAGCGTCGTAGGCTCACGAAATTAATTCAACCGGTCATGTTCGATAGAGGATTGGTCAATTCCTATGTATCATTCAAGTTTGCTCGTAAAACTTGAAAACATAGGTGACAAAGGCCAAATTTTGCAAATCTACATTTATTATGTACGCAAAAAGTATTCGTCTACTTCGGATTGTCGTCCTATTTTGGAGGCAACAAGAGTAAAGTGGTAAGATTTAATATGTTGTAGGGTCTCCCTTTGACTCGTTGATACTTTTTAGTCTTCGTGGCATGGAATTGGCCCAATTTGCCAAGACGATGGGTGGTATTCTGTCCCATTCTTCTTGCAATGGGCGTTTCAACTCATCCTTGTTAGAAATTGTCCGTTTACGAATAGAATCATCTAAGATCTTCCATCAATGATCTATTGGGTACTTATCTGGACTCTTTGAGGGCGAATGGAGTTGTTTTGGGACATTAGAAAGAACCCACAACTTGGTATTAAGGGCTGTGTGCTTAGAATCATTATCTTGTTGGAATATGTTTCTTCCTTGTAATACTAATTTATCGGCACTTTTTTCAATTATCTTTTAAAATTTAGTTAATGTAGGTTTTGTGATCCTATACCCCTTCACTGAAGAGCATCTGCCCCATTTCTGCTGCACTCATGCACCCCCACACCATGATGGAACATCTACCATATTTCATCGTTTGCATTTTGTTTTATTGCCCGGACTAAATAACGCTCATCGTATACGGTAAGAGGCCGTGGAAGACCTTTTCGATGCTTATTTTTCAATGTTATTGAAAAGGAGAATCCAACAATCACCGATAGAACTGTAAAACGGGGTCTGTCCACGAGTTTTGTGATCTTTTAGGATGGCTTGCATAGGTTATCCAATCGTACAATTAGTTTTCTCTCTGCAGGGGTTATCTCTGAACCCTTTTGACACATAATCTGAACTTTCTGGACATTTCACCACTTTGCGTTCCATTAATTTTCACCACTTTGCGTTCTGCCGGTAATTCGTCGCAAACCATCGAGCAGTGCTTACACGTTCAACATGTCTTGGCAAAACAGAACAATGCATAAAAAACAGTGGTAAACCGAGGCCTTTTGTAAAAATTTTGTTCATTTGCCTTTGTCTACTGAATAACCGGTGTCCATAATGCGACCCGAAGATGTTCTTTTAAGAAACAAAATGTTCAGTCGGTCCGAATAACCTGGTATCCCTACGAAAACGACTCTGTTGGATCCACGGTTTCCAGTTTTCACCAACGGAGTGCTTAACGTGTTAATTCCAGACCATGGTTTGCTAGATTTGATCAAAATTGAAATATCATTCCCCTTGGGTGATCCGCCATCAAGTAGTCTCAGAAAAAACCTACAGGAAGGAAGGCAATTTCCAAGTAGACGAATACTTTTTGAGCTAGCTAAATATTAACTTTTTAGTTTTTAATTTTGTTTACTGTTAAGTTTTACTATTTATTTCGTTTTTTCGAGCTGTATTCGTGCATTGACCATTCCCGCACACTATCCGTGCAATAGATTTTTTTTGCGCCGACAAATGCTCTTAAATCAGGGTTTTCCAAGAAATATTCGTCTAGACGAATACTTTTTGGAGTCACTGTACTTGTGTAGAAAATGGTCGTAACATTGGTTTCTTAGTTTTTTTTTCATTGAAGCATTCAACTGCACTCAATTTTTACTATTTGACTATTTTTTCATGCTTTTGCTATCAAAATGGTTTCTGGATGCAAAATTTAAAAAAATTGAAAATCATCATAATGTTTCATGCAACTCCACGATAGTCCCTCCATATTTATCCCTGTATTGGATCTTTTTACTTGATCTAGCTGAAACCACTGTCCCGCTAACTTTTTTTCAAAGATATTGTTTCAGCGTGGGGTGGTTAAATCGCATTTTTGTTGGCGAACTAGCAAAGAAGTCACCTCGTCTAGTCCGTGTCCCGGTGCTACGCTATCGCATATTTTCGGAAGTACAATGCATGCAAAATGGTTCATAATCGGTTTACATTGTCACCATGCAAGGTGTTCGCGAGACCCCTGCGGACTTTTCTGCACAAGCATGGCGTTTGCAAATGGAAGCCAGTGAAGAGGAAAAAATAAGAGAATACGTGACAACGGGACCTAAAGGGTGCCGTAGTAAGCATTAGTTGTTCGTGTTCAGAGTACAAATCACTTGTAAATCATATTTTCATAAATAATGACGTTCAATTTTTGATCAGCATGAAGGTGTTGCCAGAATCAAGGAATACGACATGATATGAAACTGTATTGTAGTTGACCGTTGAATAACTTCAAGCAAAACATTATTTATTCGTATTGCTATACCAGTTAAATTTTGACTTTGGATTTGGTGAGAATTATTTAGCAATTAAAGCTTATGTTACGAAAAAGCTAAATTGTCCTACCATCGGCTCAATTTGATACAAGAACGAGGAGAAAAAGAGAAAGAAAGTATTTGCCAAACCATAAAATTTTTTTTTATACATTTATCAATGGAAACACCAAACAGAATGACAGGAAAATAATCTTACCAAAACTGGTAAGATTTACCTTGTAATCCCATCTGGTTCCAGTCGGGCTACACATCGATCATTTTTCTACCGTATATCTCATACAAATGAGGAGATGAAAAATACGCAAAACGTGTCACAGGGCAGATTTCGAGGGAAATAGGAAACACCTTTAGTGCGGTGGATTGTGCAACAGCTTTAGATCATGGAAACTTTTGTTTCGTTCCCTCCACGGAGCGGATCCTAACACACGGAATACCCGCAGCAGTTCATACGTCAGTCCACACATTTTATGATTCATATAACGCGATCCGCCTTGTGTGAAAGAAGCTGATATTAATTAAGATATCCGGAAATTTGATTGTGCTACGGAAAGGAGCGGCATCAGGTTCGACATTCTTCATGACTGCAGCTGCTATAAAAGTGAAACCCCGAAACCCCTACGTAAAGGGATTAGACATTCTGGGAAAGAAGCTTGCTTGATAGCACAAATACGGAAGAAAGTGTTCAGCAACCAGTTGTTATGATTATGGTAGCCCACCAAATGTACAGTTCGTGCCAAAAGAGCGAATGGGCATCTTAGGCGTCCGCCTGGTACGGTATTTGATGACTATGGTGAGGATAACATGGGTGTAACTAGCACTAAAAATAAATCAAAGGGAAATATGCAACCACTACTTTCACGCCTAGCCCTTATCGTGGTTGGGATTTGTTTTTATTGTACAATGTTACCTTCGTTTGATTAATAAATTCTATGTTGTAATCAACTGATCAAAAGCTCTTTACTGCATAAAGCTGATAAATTTGAGTGATGTAGACTGTTTTGCGGTGTGCGTTGAAATTAATAAAGAATAACTATACGAAAAATATACATCAAAGACATCCGTTTGTTTGATGATTGCGTTTAAATAATAGAAAGAAAATGGAAAAAGAAAACAAGTTCTTGTTTCAAATAATGAATCGATCGCAAGCCTAGCCAAAACGGTGGTTTTTATTTGAAACTAAATTTTGAGACCATGTAGCGTCAACAAAGTCCTGTTGATATGAACAACTTTATCACACAACCAGTATCGCTGAAGTGGTTCATAGAACTATAAAGCGAGTTATATTTTAATTCAAGTCCCGCCTGCATCTATTTACAAAAACTAACGCCTCCAGCGGGTATCAAAAATACAATGGCTTCGCATGTGATCTTCAAAATCAACTCCAGTTCTTGAAGTTATGAAATGTATACTATTAATGTTTTTTGCAGCTATATGCATTGAAAGTTATAAACAATATTCATGGAATTTTGATGAGCTGCAAATAACTTTGGGCAAAATCACGTTTTCACTAAAAAGTATCTCAAATACAAGATATGCTTGAATCATGGAGACGCCTGGTGTTTAACAAAAATGGCTTTAGTTATAGAGACGCCTGGTGTTTAACAAAAATTGGCTTCGGTTATGGAGATGCATGATGGATGTGATTCGGACTGAGTTCTTGCATTGCATTCTCGGTAGCGGCAATTGCGAACTAGATGCGAAAAATAGAAAAAAAAATGGTGGAAACCACAAACTACTCAATAGTTTGTTATTTTTAATCCCTTGTTTTTATTTTGGCCTTTGAGTGACCAAGGAACATGTTAGTGAGGTTTTTTTACATTGAAAAAGATTGTTGAAAAACGTCTTCACTACATATTTTCCGAAGCGATAAGTAACATGAAGAATAAACGAGAGCATTGTTGAAGGAATGAAATAGATGGGAAACAAAACACGATTGAATTGTAAAGGTGCTTAAAGGCCTTCTAGCTTGCTAGTTCGAGTGGATATGAGTGATAGGCAGATTTGTTGACGCGTCGGATTAACGTCAGTTCTGACAATGGTTGTGGTCGTCCAGCCAGAATAAATAAAGCCTCAATAGGCTGGTCAAATTACATAACTCCCGGCTAAGGGATTTGCCCTATTTGGCCTTAAGTGGCTCAAATGGAGCAGAACCTTGCGATGGAAAAGTTTTTGTCGATCGTGAGAAACATTCAAAGTGATTCTGTTCATTGAAACGATCATTAATTTGGTTTGTATTTGATTATGTTGGCGTATATTTCAGTTAACCAACTAAAAACAATTGTCAATTGATCCCGAAAAACTGAGATCTTCCTTAATGTTGGTGACGAAATTAAAAAGGCAAATTATGTCGGAAACTTGGTGAAAGTAACCACAAAATAAGTGACTTTATTAAGCTTCTTTCGCGCCAACTAGTGATAATCAAAGTGATCGAATGGTGGCTCGCGCAGCCCTTTTATGCCCTACCCACCACTAACACCATCGCTGCTACATGGGTCGCTGCTGTCATCCTGGCATGTCATCGGTGCTGCTGACAGGGACGGGGCATTGTGTTCCAAATCACAACACTTAATATGAACAATGTTAAGAAAATCTAAAAACTTTAGACCAATAAATGTTTGCGTTGCAAAAAGATACGTATAGTTGTTGTTAATCAAATATAAAAAAATAATAATTAGTTT
>KE525326.1:112458-147932 GCA_000441895.2 Anopheles sinensis
AGTTTCCGGATTTTGGTGCCGGAAACCAGCCTTCGGTCGGGCACTCGAGGCAAACCGTCTACGCGTGCCGCGCTGAAAATCCGCTTACAAGGGATAAAAGGGTTGTCTGACTAAATAATTGTTTTATTTTTACTTCCGTGCTAAATCTTACTAGTCCGCTTTTTCTCGGTTGGTCTTTTCGATGCCTATTATGGAATGAGTAGGGTAGAAACAGCTGAGTGGGGAGAAAAGGGACGAATGTAACTCAAATATTACTTGCAAGCAACCACGAATGTAACGTGATTATTTATTGAAATACAAACTTCTTTAAAAACATGATTGTACAACATGCTTAATTTTTAGGTATTTTCAGGATTCAGGAAAAAGGATTATTAAAGAACCATATAATGAAAATTGATTATGATTGATTGATTTGACAATTTCCCACATCTTTAAAATAGAATGACACTAATAATGGTCACTAATTCATATTTAATGCGCTGCAGCGTTGTATTTTATTATACCATTAATTTGTTTAAAGCGATATGACAATAGATATCGATCAAACTAAAAAGGATAAATAAGAACAAAACTGGATTATAAATTTTCTGGGGGTGTTGAGGAGGGATTCGTTTTCATTTCTATTTACTACTGTGTCCGAAAAGTAAGGTGACTTTGCGTTTTTCTTCTTAAATGGTGTTTTTATTAGGCCAAATGAAGGTCTTCACCTTTGAAGTAATCCCCTTCCGATGCAATGCACCTCTTCCACCTCTTCTCCCACTCCTCGAAGCAGTTGGAAAACGCGGATGCTGGGATGTCCTTTAGTTCCGCCGTCTCTGCGGCTTCTATCTCCTCTATAGTGGTAAAACGGTGTCTCCAAAGCGGCCGTTTTAGCTTGTTGAACAGCCAAGAGTCGGCTGGTGCCAAATCTGGCGAATATAGCGGTTGCGGAACAATATGGGTCCAGTTGTTGCGAAAAACTTCCTCAAAATGATGGCCGTATGGAAGCGCGCATTATCGTGGTTCAAAAACCAACCCCAAAACATCTTTCAAGATGGTGTTGACCAAGGCTTTGGAAATCCAAACACTTTCCGAAAGGTCTCGTGACGTCAACCGACGATTGTTGACCACCAAATCCTTGATTTGGAGGACGTGGGCTTCGTCCGACGAGGTTGATGGTCTCTCCGGACGGTCCTCGTCTTTACGACCTTCTCACAGCCATTCTTGAAATCCCTGTAACCATTTTTACACATTTTTCTTCGATATAGATTCTTCCCCGAAGGCTTTTTGTAACATTCGTAATGTTTCGGCAGCGTTTATTTCAATGCGCAAACAAAATTCGATACATGCGCGCAGCTCCACAAACTTGGACATAGTCAATATGGCCGAAAACACTTGGCGCAGCTCCGAAAAAAAATTGTCACTCCTAGCCGGGTTGACTTTGTGACTTGAAACTTGGCCGATTTGTCAAAAACATACATATTGACAAAAGAAAAATAAAAGCAAGAGGCTTCTTTTGGTGCGCGAAATTTGACATCCAATGTCACCTTACTTTTCGGACACAGTAGTATAAACTATGGCATCGAACGTAGTGTAGGCATCGAACCTCAGCAAAGTCTCTCTACGTGATGTGCGAGTAAATGCAATGCTCTTATAGCTGCATGTGCCCTTATAGCTGCGTTGTTTGATGAACTACTGGTGCATCACACTTCATCTAGTTTCGTTACGACTTTCTAAAACAGTAGCTTTTTGTTGAAACCACAAGCTGAAAATCTGTAGGAAGGTTCAATTGTGTTTTTGCCAAACAGAAATCCAGCGAACCAATAACTAGAGCGGCGGGTAACGCATTCAATAAACCATCGAAATTTTGTTTAGAGCGTCAGTATGAGCAGCAAATGGTTCAACAAGTGCAGATCTGATGCTGATTCTCCACTGCGTCACCCGAGAGGACCTTAGTTTTTTGGCTTGTAGGAGAGTATATGGTGCTGTTTTTATCTTGGCTGCTGCTCTGCTCATTCAACACCGGCAATATTCCTTCTGCGGGTATGTGTTCCAGCAGTAAAATAATAGAAGGATACAGGAAAATTAAACTCTTCCAAATAAGTGTTAGATAGCATCTAACAGTTTTCTGTAATTCAGTAATGAATAATAATCAATCAATTTAGAACAATATTTATCCAAATATGGTGCTAAAAGCACAAAAGTTATCAAAATTGTCGTGACAAGAAATCGCAGATTTTTTTTAATTTGTGTTACGTGAAATTCGAACGATTTTTGACAAATGTAAATGCTCATAAATTAATCAAAACTTTGATATTCCTGGTGTTACTAGATTACCACTCACAACTCATTAATTTGATGCATTTGTGCGCATGCGTATGTGATTGTCTATTCGATGTATACTTAAATAAAATGTGTTATGTGCTATTTATACTCAACAATTTTGTTATTTCCAAAACGTTCCATCTAGTTCTAACTACATTTCATTTTATCGAATCACGTCATACTGGTTGGAAAGACGGTGATAGAAAAATGTCGTTAAACAACTGTTTAACATAACCTTCCCCTAACTTTCAAAATTCACATTAATGATCCCAGGAATTCAAACGTTTAAAGTTGAACTAGTAGTTTTGTTTCGACGTTTTGACCCCCGGGATGTTAAAAATAATGATTCATTGACATAACCTTTACGCCCTCATGGTCAGTTTGTATTTTGTGTTTAGCGTAGACAGGAAAATTGTGGCCTACACCAAATGCAAGAAGACTTATATTATAAAGTACTGGCTGACGAAAGTTGTTTGGATTAATAATGCTGGGAAGGTAGGAAGAACATAGCTTACCATTTTTTCTCATGATAGTTGCCAAATCATTTAGACAAAAAAATGAAAAAGAAAAATCTGTGAAAAAAATGAAATTATTTAGAAGAAGAGCTTATCAAGAGCTAGAACAGGCACAATGGAACAGGAAACTCAAGGCGGACCGTACCGGAAAACAAGCCCGCTGGGGTGGAAAGATAATGAGACGAACTTTGGAATAGTTTCAACCAAGCAATTAGGGCGGCTAGGAAGATGAATTTATGGAGCCATTAAAAAACTGATAAACAGCTCGAACGCGTCTATTGTTGTTGCTACTATTATAGTTTGCAATTTAGCATATTGTGGCGTGGAGAGATTTTTTTTCGTTGGGATGAATTTCAGGTGCTCTTATCGTCAGGAGAGTTTGTAACTAGTTGAGAAGCGCTTCGATTGAAAAGATTAAATAAGACGAGAACTGTACGTGGTTGGTTTACTTTTAAATGTTCAGTGACTCATCAAAGCATCGAGTAAAATAGTTCTGTTCAGTTCATTTGCAATCAATGGTTCTAAAGTATGGTTTTTTGTGTGTAGCAGGTTTAATACAGGCATTTATTTAAATGGAAACTACCACCGCATAGGATTATGAGATTTAAAATATTGAGTTATCGCATTTTACAAAATGCGCAAAAATGTCATCAGCTCCTGACAGTTGATTCATTTTAGTTGGTTTATAAAATTCAAATAACATAGTGGTGCGTAAATTTTGACTACTCAAGTCAAACAATTTTACCTCAAAAGCACTGCTCTAACGTTGTGTATATATTCTAATGAACGCTTAATTCCTTATAGTATAGAGTTTGATACTGACAACACAATGCTCCACAAAGCAACACCCTGAACCCAACATTATGGACCAACGTTGCACAATTAGCAAGACCAAGTAATAATTTTCTTGTAGAAGCTAGAAAAGGAGAAGAATGAACTAATTCCGAAAGCGATCCATCATTTTTCCCACCAAGTATTAATTGGCAGTCAGAAGGGAATCGTCATAAATTTAAACCAAGTATTGAACAACCATAAAATTTTATGAATGAGGCCTCAGCTGGTGCCTTTTTGACCGAAGAATTATATTTTTGAAAACCGTCACAATTTTGGCGACAGGTTTACACTGGCCCCAAACTGGACTTTGTTCGTTGGTTTCTTTGGCAACAAGCTGCTTTGAATTATTAATTCAGCGTCTTGTCAACGATAACCGTAGTCATTAAGCTCAGGTACTGTTTTCAATTATTAGTGACAGTTATTATCTTATGCACCATTTGTTTAAGAAAAAATCAACGATGTGAGGAAAGTCGTCACTAAGTTTCCTTTTTTTCTTATCGCCTTTCGGCTTTCTCATTCAGCTTACACTCAATTGCAGGTTGAAAAAATGGCCACAATGGTTTTACGACCAATCGGATCAAGCCATGGGTACCAAAGCCACTTTCACCGTAAAAACTTTGTATGTAAAAATTAGCCCATTATTCACGACACTTGCGATTGATCTCTTATCTTAATAGGACGTCACTTTATCGAGCGCCTTTACATGTTGTTGATCTGCCCGACTGCGAATACTGATTATCCGAGCAAATTCATACAAGTTGAATATTTGATGAACAGTGTAAAAACTTTTTAGAGAATTGCATCGCTTAGAGATAATATTTTGCTTTTCAATAATGCTTCGAAACACCAAACATTATCATCATGCTGAAAAAATCATAAAATATATTTTATCAAATATACAATATCAATTTAGTTTGGTTTTCGTTCAGTTTAGTTTAGTTTCGGCAAAACTTATTCGCTGGGCGCTCACCACAAAAGATGTATGGCTCTTAATTTTACATTTCAATAAAAGGAAAACCAAGCGTAGCAACTCAGCCATTCAAGTAATTGTTCAACTTAGAGCCATTTTTCTACTAATAGTATCAATGCCAACTTGAAGTCATGATGGTTGATGACACTTAGATCGAAATAGTCGTATGAATCAATTTAGTTTTGAAGCAATTTAATGTTCGATTGTTCTTAACTGATATGAATAATAGCATCACTCAAGATTATCAAAAGTTATCGAACATATTTATCACTCAGTGTCTTCGTAAAAGGATATGGCATGTACACCATAAAGTCCATGGTCATGAATATTGATACAGGGATAGGTCCATATTAGTATCATTAACATAGTTATGATCACGAACCAACCCTTCGTTGAAGACCACGAGACGTGTAAACTGTAGTGCGCTGTGTTCGAACAAATCACATCGGACACATTCTATTGAAATCTCATGGGTGAGTGCCTTAGATAAGGTACTTTTGCAAATGGCCAAACGATAAGCATCCTACTCTAAGGCGTACGTGTGTATGTGTGTGTAGTGTTGCAACAGTAGTGTTTAACTTGTAACAGCAGGACTGAAATCATTCATAACCAGTTTGGGTTCTAGTCTGAATTTGTTGGGTATGTTTCCCAGTTAGTCAACCCCATGTATACAGAGACTTATATGAGTTGTAATTTATATGATAATGCGAGAAAACGAGGAGGCTTCCCAAGGGATCACTTTCAAATTGCATAAGAATAGAGCGAAATAAGAAAAAAGTGGAAGCTTCCCTAACACAGCTAAACGAAAAGTAAATTACCCTCTATAGAAAAATATTAGTTAACTTCTTAATGATAAAGGTCCTCTCTAGAACTTGTAGGTTGTAAAATGATCCATAAACAAAACAAAAACACAACCTGCAGATAATGTTGTTGTTTCAAAAACAAAACTACAACCTAACAGGAGAGGTATTTGATATTTTTAAGCCACCCCGAATTTTCTTGTTTTGTTTGAACATAAAAACGGGCCACACCATGGGCGTTTGGGAAATATTTCTCTTCGTTTTCTATTGCACTGTTAATTTGTAAAGCAAGTAACATCTGCTAAAACAACGTTGTGCAGTACCTACAGGGTCTGCAATTATATTCCCACCGTGCCCTACGGGTACAGGGATAAAAAAAAGGATTTGGAGAGTGCCTTAACTGTTAGAGGGATATCCTCAAGCTTATATTTGCCAACCGCGGTAGCTCCGGAGATTCGAGCAAGTGGATTTTATCCTGTTTTAACATGTGGATGTGTGGCCACGTTTCAAGAGCGAGTCTATTTAGTTTTCAAATGTGTCCCACAAATTCCCGTTTTATGTCATGCTTAACAATTAATGGAACTTGAACGAAAGAAAATATCTTATTTGTTTTATTGCATAATTTTTTCCGTTTTAACAAAAGTATTGAAGACATCTATCTATCTGATTGCTTATAAAAGGAATAAGTTTTCGAGAACTCTAGAGGTCAAGTCAGTGTAAACTTCTATGATAAATATAAATATCATACTGCTAACTAGATATAATCAAAAATGTAAAAACCTTTGGAATGTGTGAGCGGGTATCTGAACATTAATACATTTGTATGTATTTTTGTATACATGTATTTTTTATTTAATATACTTTGCAGTGCTGCAGGTGTTATTATGGTGAAATAATGTGTTTCATTTTCCTCTCATTCTGATCACATTTGGTGGTGTGAACATGGTGTATCTTGGACCAGGTAAGATGGCTGGCATTTTTCCAAACTAGTTAAGCAAAAAAATCAATTTAACATGAGCTGCCTCATGAGATTGTCTGAACTGCACCTGCAGTAATCAAGAAAATAGCTCTGATGTTACAACGTACTTTACAAAACCTTGTTTTTTTACAAGGCATTCATACAATATGAAACTGAATACGTTAGGATAGGCTGCCCAAGACCCATTTTCTAAACGTCCGCTGAATATGCAATGATTTTCATACGGTGACTTTCTCTTTGTGTTCAGAAAGGGAATGAGCATTGTGCATTCAATTCATTTAAATTTTTACGTTTGGAAACTTTCCGGAATAATCAAGAGGAACAGAAAGATGGAGAGAGAGAGAGAGAGAGAGAGAGAGTATTTCTTTCCTTCACTTACTTTAACCACCACCTCTGTGAAAATAAGGATGGCTATTCGTTACTCGCTCAAAGTTTATTCGCTGGTACGCACGTGCTTTGGTTTACTGCCCTTAATAGATGTTTGACTATGCTTAACATGAAATCGGTATAGCACATACCTTTGCACATGTTTTCCGGAGCAATTGCAACATTCGCATGGCAGTGAGTTGTTATTTATTTCATTCATTATCACGTTTCAGCTAATAACATGAGTAACTTACCGCGGTTTGATTCGTTCAGCGTAACTTTACATTTTAATTGACTAA
Source organism: Anopheles sinensis (assembly GCA_000441895.2). Taxonomy (NCBI): domain Eukaryota; kingdom Metazoa; phylum Arthropoda; class Insecta; order Diptera; family Culicidae; genus Anopheles; species Anopheles sinensis. Next base: position 119,526 of record KE525326.1, read on the forward strand.
AGTTTTCGGAATATGCACATAACAAATGCAGTTAGATGATTTAATAATTCAATTATTTGGACTCGGATAAAATAAGAAGATGCATTTCACAAGCTTTACTGTTATTACTACCAATTCACCAATATTTTAAGCCTAATGGTAGAACTAACAGATAATTAATAAACGTTCTTCTCTCGAACAGACCAAGTATTAAAAGCGCAACAATGTTATTTATTCTTGCATGATCCATGCAAATTTTTTTGGCACGTTCATCACAAACTAAATTGAAATGAAATTTAAAGCTTCAATGTTTAATAATATGTCGTTTATTGCATCCTTCTTTTTAACGTCTGTTCTCTTGGACGGCCGAGTTAGAAGAGATCGTTTCTATGCCCGTTTCTATGATCGTTTCTTTACTCAGATCTAGTGTCAGGTGATGACGGAGCATAAACGTCACTTACTCTGGCCACTTCTGCCATATGCGTTTTATAAGTTATAACTCATTATCTATTCAAGCGTTTTTATGGAAGCGTGTATGGACGATATGGGTCGTATAAGTCATAGGAAATTTACAATGTGAAAACGATGGGAAATAAAATTAATATCAATTGTTTTCAACATTCTTCATCAATCTTAACATCATGATCCAGCGTTTGGCAGCGTTTCTGTTCTGTTTTCTAGAAGCATAAGTAAACCACAAATTTTTTACTCAAGAAAGGTTGTTTATTTCATTTAAAATATAAATTTAAAATGTTTTTTACATAAAACATTGTTTTAAATTCTTATCTCACAACTTGAAGGAGTTTTTGCATCGTTTCCGTTTTATGTGAAAAAAAATTATGTTACGGGAAGAATTAAATCTTTCAAATAAGGGTATTGTTTTGAAATGTGGTCATTGAATGAAATAAGGTAAGGTGAGGCAATATGCACCCCTTAAGCGATAACAATTTATTTCTCGTAGTACATTCAAGAAAATCATCTAAAATTGGCACAGTTCGATTCCTTAACATCTTTTTTGTTGACTAAAATTATCAAAAATAACATCAAAACCTCCATTTTTTATTACTCTGGTACCATCCAGGTTTTTGAAGTCCCTATTTTTCTACACGTCATTGACATTTGCGGGGCAATATAGCCCAAAACGGTGGGGTAGAATACACCGGGAGGTAAACATGGGGTAAAACGACCCAAATTGATACCGCATTGGTTTGAATTTGGTGGAGTAGTATTCGAAAGACAGTTTGGGTATGAGATCTTTGCTGATTTCCGAACAATTATTGAAAATTTTTACCTATCTGTACATGGCTTTCTATTCAAACCGTCTTAGGCTAACCTTTATATTTACATTAAAAAATCCGTCGATTATGAACGCAACATGCGTTAAAACTTTGTTTTTAACGTCCATTAGATAGTTTTTCATGTTTGATGATACAAGTACTAAACATCTTTTGCGTTGTTCACTTCAAAAGTTTTTTCTTCATAGAAATCAATGACCTAGACGGACTCCATGAGCTAGACGGCGTAAGTTCGAATTCCAAACCGAGACCGAACCCTCTCCTGTACGAGAGGACTGACTATCCATGTACGCATCGGGAAAAAGTCTTGTAAACCCTTCATAGGGCAGGCATGACGAAAGACGCTCGTTATGCCAGGAAGAAGAAGAAGAATATGAAATTCTGTACGTGTGTAATCGTACAGAAGCTAGATGATCTAGCTAGCGAAAATCATCAATAAATTATTAATTTCTTAAAACATCACATTAAAACTGTAAATTAAATGCCTTTTCTCTTTTTCGGATCTTCTCTGTGATGATTACTCCAACACAAAATGAACAGATTCATCAGGTTCATATAAATCGACAGATCTCAACAATCTCCAATTCTTCAATTTCCAAGCACTTTGTTCCATCGTTCGCTACAAACAGTGACTGTTTGTATTTAACAAAGAAATAGTTCGTAAAGAAACAATAAAGACGTTGCGCTGGCAGAAACACACAACTATGACAAAATAACAGCATAAGGATAGATTATTTGTTCACCAATCTTGGTCTTTGAAACAGATTCAGCCTGTATGCCGTATTCAAAGATCCTTTACCACCATCCAGTAGCTATGAATCTAATGATATATTTTTGTTGTCAAATCTAACCAATATTGGTCATTTGTTGTGAACGCGGTATGGCAACTACAATTCTGCTTCAGAGATATGGTTTCAATGAAGAAATAAAGGTGAAGTCATTAAATGAACTCTTTCCGTCCTGCAGCTTTGCCCAGAGAGAAATAAACCCGTACTGCTAAATAAAACGAATCTCCTGTCTGGCAGATACAGTTCATTTATTTTAGGAACTACTTAGACATCTATTGATGCCCCTTTTCTGCTGCAGTTCAAACATTATTTGTAACTATTTCATCTTCGCTCCCCATTTTCATCTTCGTTTTGTTCACCGGCATTGTATTGTTGAACTCGGTAAATTTGGAAATGGACAACAATTAATTCAAGTTTGTTTGTTTTTCATGTTCTAAGCTTTGTGCAATGAATAGAACGTTTAAGCTTATGTGTAAGAATTTATTTCAGTTCCAGAACATGATCAAATATATTTTCAACGATTAAAATTATAGTTTTTTTACAGAAATTTGTTCAACTCTTAGAAAAATTTTTTACTGGTTGGAATTCAGTCGTAGAAATACTAAATTTACTCTACACTTTAAAAAAAGTTTTCGCCCCTTGTATATTCGCCAAAACCAAAACCTCATTTCAAAAACACGTTCATCGAAGACAACAAGGAAGCGAAGTTGGATGCGTGAAAGTTGATGAAAAATTTATACGAATGGGAATGTATGAATTTATGATGAAATAATGCTGCAGTAATTATTTATCTGAGCACTGAGAGACGGGCAATATGTTCACAAACACATTTGGCAAATGTTGAACTGAGATACAGTAGAGAATATCTTAATGAAAAAAAAACCATACCCTTGGAACCCTTCAGCGAACCTTTTGAGTGGACCACAATTCAGGAAAAGCACATAAAGGATCCTTGATGAATAAATCTATGTCTAGCATGAATCGGTGCACGTGAATCTAACTAATAGGAAACATTCAAGCGAATCAAATTCAAATAAATTGATAAATTCAGTGGTGTTTAGTTTTGTCTTGCTTCTCTATAAAATTAAAATAATATCTTTTCCGTTAAAGCAACATACAAATGAGCATTTATTTGATGAAATTAATGCCTTTTCAAGAGAAGTTACACAATTCGGAAATAAACATTTTGTGTCGAAATTGCGTGTTTGCTTTTTCGACTAAGTTTTTACTGTGAAACGTTGCTGAGCATTGAACAAACCAAACAAGAAAACACGGCAAATTAAACAATGCAGTAATAAACATTTAATGGCGTATTTTCAAATTTGCTTTTTTGATATATTTTATCCTTTTTAGCCTTGCTGAGCAGTGAGCAAACCATAGTGAATATGTTTGGAAGTGCTTAGAAGTTTTCAAAGTAATAATAATATTAATAATAAAGAATAATAAAAATGGTTCCCCAAACGATGGTTAAACAATAACGAGTGCAACTATTACGTTCCAAGAAAAACAATATTCTTGTCCTTATCATATGGTAGGCAAAATAAACAGCATGAAGGCCGAATGAGTTGGTACATAAGTAAAAACGCACAATTTTACGAGTATGGACATTTATAATGATTCTAAGATAAACCGGCATTTACCAAAGAGCTATCGAAAACGTTCTAATATTCCTAGCAATATAATTTGATGAATGTTCCAATGGTTGTTTCTGGTGCAATGATTGTTCAACTTACCGCTTCGACGTCGAGGAATTGTACGATTCGAAAGATTTTTGCTCTAGTTAGTGATCATGCCAAGCTGTACAAGCCCCAAAATAACACAGCAAACGTTACAGCTTTTGCCTGAGTCAGACTTTCCGAAAATTGTGTACAACAAGAAAAGACAAAGATCAAGTTGGCCGTTCTCATAAACTATGTTGAACAATTAAATTTTACACTTACATTTCTGTGTACCTGTAAGGCCTTCTTCCGGAATGGCAATCACATTACTGATTTCTCACATCATAAAAGTGCTTCAGAACCAAAGGCAGCAAGATAAATTTGATGAACTGGTCGCGTGGTCAAACTTATTAGCTGAATATTTAACGAGTCACTGGAGCACCATAAAATGAAGATAGTCGGTTGGTAGCAGTTCCTTCAATGAATCCATCATGTGCCAATTGTCTATTATATTGCCTACGGGTTTCTTCGGTAACGACGCTAAATTTAAGAGGCGAATCTTAATTTATTCACTCATAATGTATGCTTTGTGCAAACATGTGTGTATGAGCAGCAGAGCTATGAAATGCCTTCTGGAAATGGATCACAAAATATTAAGGTTGTTTGGTTCTGCGTCATAAAGATTTCTGTTTAGTGATATACTTAGTTTAACGAATGTATCACAGGTTTGTCATGGTTGTTTGCATATTGTAAGGAATATTATTCTATTATTCGTTGAAAATGTAGCAAAATTATGAAAAATTTGTAAACATTTGCAGATCCCGTTTATTCTAAAGCTACGTTCGTGACAAACTTACTTTTGATGTCAAAACGACACATTTTTTATTTTTATGTGTGATGCTTTTTACCAAATAGAAACACTAGGCAAGAATTAGAGGTCACAATTTTAATTTTTAATAAAATGCTTTCTACTACCTTCGTCTTCTCTTTCTACCTTATGTCAATCTTGAAACTAGCTCACGGTTGATTACAACCAAAGTCATCTGTCTTCAACAATTTAATTAGTTACCACTGCATCATGTCCTGTGCATCTTACGTGTTTTTATTAGATTTTTTGTGTGGGTCGTGGATTCAACACTGATCCATGTATTTGGATAGTTTATCGCCTGCTGAAGAAATTATGCTGGTTTGAAGAAATCGCGATAACGTGTACCATCGAAAGCGCGGTGAGTTTAACTTATTCACGTTATTACAGAAATGTATGTATCGTGGTCTCATTCGGTTCAAATATTTCTAGATGAACCTATTTTATGTACGATTGATCTTATTTGAAGCCCCTCAACGATTTTAAACTTGTCATTCACGAATTATGTTCGCATAGTTTCCCTGACCCATCATTTTTTTTTCAAAATTATGTTCACCATATGTTCCACCACGGAATATGTTCTCCAAACTAACTGGTTTTACAAAAAATAACAATCTTTTAGTTGCTCGCACAAATAAAAATATAGAGCTGCATGGTTTCTAAATGACACTATACTTCATTAAGTGTGTACATTCTATCACAGGTTTCGCTATTTGCATTGTCATGTATTCTCAAACAGACGCTGATGTTTTTCCTTATGTTCTTTGCTAGGTTATCGATGACATTTTGTTGTTTGGTTTTGTGGTTAAATTCGATTTGTATATGGTGGTAAACGCACTTGTTTAATTAACCTCACCTTCAACATTGGGCTTAACACCGTCGCAAATTCCACCAGACAATAAATCAATGAATAAAATGTATATTCACACGTAATCAAAATTAGACGCTGAACTATTGATCAATATCTTACTCTGATGTTTCAGCACCTCTGATCGCGCTGGGCTTCGCTACACTCTGTTCATGATGACACTACAAGCAATTAATGTTTTTGTGCAAAGTAGTTCACAGAACTATGCAATATGTTCACATTACTTAAAATGGAATTTTGAGCTATATCTTCTATTGAAAACAACTCTAAGTACAGGCTGGCCCTGTTTTACGTCACCTTATGGGACTGTGACAGCGACGTAAAAGCAAGTTCGGGCCCAAAAATTTCCACGCTTTCAAAGTTTATAGTACCTACTAAAGGCTTCCGTTTATAAGCGAAAACTCCGTTTGATTTAGCGAATACTCTACGTTGCTGGCATTGAAAATGTTTCCTTCAATCATACGACATCGACGACGCGATAAGGATGTGATCTGAAACACGATGTTTCAGATTGATATTAGCTTTTCCAATGTTTCAAGTGAAGAAACGATGAATAAAATGAATAAAAATACTTCGTTTATGTTTATATCTTCTCTTTGTTGAACGGGTAAAGCATGATGTTGAGTTTTTGTTTCCGTTTCGCAGACCACAAAGATTAACCCAATCCCCACATCACAACTCATTCGATGCATGCTAATTTAACTGTTTTACACCCACCTCTCATCCTTCTTTTATCATTTTCTCTATATTTGGGCTCACAATGGAATGGCCGGGCGTATGCCACAATTTCCCGTCCAAACTCCATCGTGCGTGTTATACGCCGAAAAACGGCATGAAACTGTAATTGCTTTACATGCTTTTGTGGTTTAAAAAACCAAGGAGTTTGGGACAGTCGTGCTGGTACAAGATCAGCACGAGCGCGTTAAAGCACCGCATTCAGCAGTCTGGGTTCGAATAATTTGGGCATGAGGAGTAAAACGATAGCCCCCGTTGACGTTGCTTGAGATCTGTACAGAAAGTCTGAAAGCGGGCATTGTGATCGCGCTGTTATGATGCTAGGATTGATCAATTTTAGTTGAAGGCAAGAATGCTGGGTTTGGGGTGTTGATGACATAGCGAACATGACAACTCAGCTCAAATATGGTATAAAAGTGGCGAAAAATAATATTGAAGAAAAAGTAAAAATATTATAAGGCCACCCAAATTGTTGTTCTCCATGTTATTATATAATGTTTGTGCAACATTCACAAGATAGGACATGAGACATTAGGGGTCCACGACAGCCGAGCGGTAACGCTGGTTAGAAAATTGGCCCATGTGCGCCCGGGCTCACCACCCTGACGGCGTGAGTTCGAATCCCTACCGAGACCGGACTCTCCCCTGGTACGAGAGGATTGACTATCCATGTAGACAAAGGGAACAATTCTTGTAAGCTTCTTATGGGACAGGCATGAGCAAAAAATTGTTACACCATCAAGAAGAAGACATGTTCGGAGAAAGGTAAAAGGAAAAGAAAGGCTATAGTACTGCTCAATATTTGTTGTTTCTAACTAGTTTGTTTGCAGAACACTAACAGTATTATTTACACGTGTTTTATGTTTACTTTGAAAGATCACTCGTAGCCGAAATGGGAGTAAAACAATTACATTGTCCTATTTATAACGTGATGTGATGTGAAAATCGGTTTAACCGTGGTTGTCTTTAAACGTGAACAAAAAAACCAAAAGCTTGAAAAAGAGGGATAGAGTAAAGTACATCCAGGACAAAAGCATGCAAATATCGGGAGTAAAAAAGCCTTTCCTCCTGTTATTTTTCATTTACCCACACAAAAACAATTCCCGCAAGCCTTGTTTTCTCACTTCGAAATCTTCATATGGGTTGGAGCGGGGATTTCCTGGGTAATGGGCTGATAGCTGGCAATCCCAGTGAAAGATTTTCCGGTCACAATAAAACATGCTAAACAGAGCAGTGTCACAAAACACATAGTGTGTTTACATGGTGTGGAAATATGTAATGCCTCATTAAGCAACTTTAACTACAAACTCGTTTTGAAGCCATTCACAGCTCCTATACCCTTCCATTTCATGCTTCGCGAATTGGTTCAGTAGACCGAGGAGTAGAACACAGCGGAATTCAACTCATTCAGAACCTCCACACACGGTGGTGGAGTTTTCTTCTCGCTGCACAATAACCACCCGTTGAGGTGGAGTCGTACCATTTGGCGGTCAACGTTAGTGTCACTGAGGTAATTTGAAGGGGTTATCTAGGTTATCTTTTTTAAATATCATTAACGTTTTAGAAACAATTCTTTCTGAAATTATGCCATAATTGTAAGATTCTTCAAAGTCTGAAAAGATTTTATAGATAACAGTAATATAACATCTACCATGCGAATGACCATAGTGTTTGGATAGTAAAATTATATCAAAACTTACATGCCGGGTATCAAAGCGGTTTAAAAAATACTGCGAAGCAAAACAATAACAATGGCAATAGTAACAATGATATCATCCTTAACAACTCAATAGTATATGGCCGTTTTTGCTTTATTATGTGGTTGTTCTAATTTTTGAGGATCCTTTTTTTCGGTCTGAAATATTTATCTGGATTACTTTCCCTTCCCACGTCTTTAATCTGTCAAGAGCCAGTTACATTCCCGGATCACGTAGAGTGCGCGAGCAGTATACCGTCAACTGTAATGCCCTCCAGAAAATAACCTACCCATTGATGGAGCCGCCTAGTGCCCACCCAGTTCACCACCAGGGGTGAATGCGTTGAAAATGGAAAACTCATCGCTCGTCGCAGCAAAGTCGGTTGGAGATGTCTAAAAGTGCAAACATCTGTAACGCTCAAAAAAGGAGAAAATCAATGGAAGGCACAATTATTCGCCCGAACGGACTCAATTTGGACCAAATTGGGAAATTGGAAATGGAAATTGTCGGCGATTAGACATGCAATATTTCCATACGGACACTTTTCACCTTTTTGCGAGCTGCATTGCTGCCCACTTTCATTGGACGAGCTTTAGAGTAGCAAGAGGTAACAAGGCAAATGGAACAATAATCTGCAGTTTAAGCACACTTTGAAAAGCACCACGCGTATCAAAGATAAACGAGAAAAGAAGGGGTTGGTTGATTGAACGTATATAACAAAATTCAGGTTGTCACAGTTTTTAAACGTCATACACGTTTGAAGTTTCGTTGGAAGTGGAGTGAAAATATTATAAACTATACGAATTACGATTAGGAACAAAATACATTAAGTGTAGCTGAAGGTATCAGTTAGGTTTTATCGCTTAGCTACAATAAACTGGCGCGATGCATTGATATTTCCATGGTGGCCTCTGAACGACAGGGCATATGAATTGATTGCTCAAAACTTTACGCGTTGACGAAGGCCGATTCATGTTATTTTGGTGTTAAATAAGTGTTTCTGTATGTCATGCACAAAATCATCCCTCTGAATAATTATGAACGAAACTTGCCACAACCCTTGCGGGGAAATTTCTCTGGTGTAGAAAAATCACGACTGTATCGGAGCTTCTCTTATCAGTCGTATAAGGACGGCAAACAAAAAATTGTAGTCATGCCATGATTTCAATAAAATATCATCTTTTTCTTGTGTTTTTGTTTCATTAAAATTTTCTCAAAATCTTTTGGAAATATTTTATCAATGCGGGAGTCACTTCAGTGCATACAATCTGGGTAGAGAAAATGTTCAACCTGATGAGTCGCTACCGGAGAAGTTTTTTGTTCGTCTATTTTACATATTAGTTTAGATCCGTAATTTTCTGGGTGAAATATAGAACACTGCAACCACCAATCTCTCGAACAAGGCAGGGCACAGATTTTTAAATTTGACCGACTTATCTTAACATAATTCAATACCCTTCAAAGGAATGCGCATTGATGGTTGGACAGTCTACATGGAAGTAACAGCCTTACGGTGTTCAATCAATTTTAAATATTTTAATTTTCAAAAAATAAAACCAATTTTCAGTAAAAATGTGAGAAGAGTCTGGGCAACATAGGAGTACAGAAAGTAAAAAAGTACAGTCTACCCTTATTCGTATCGTGAAGCAGATAAAAAAATAATTTTTTCCTCACTATGTTCCATTTTACCTCATTATTTGGATTCATTTACGTTCAAGTAAAATTTCTCGCTCTTTCTAGACTGTCTATAAATTGTACTGTAGCATTATCCTAGTTAGTTCACAGGATGATAAAGCTAGAGGTCTAATATGACATGGAACGGTAATAATATCCATGATGCAATGATTAAGTGAAAAAGTTCGTTTGAATAAAACTACCAAGAATTTACCATCATGGAGTTCTGTGTCTATCACATTTTTTGTTCCTACTTGCAATACTTGTCACCTTAAAACTGGTAAGAAAGAAAGTCCCAAAATCAATTCTAACCATCGGAGCGCAAAGAAAAAAATGTCTTGAGAAAACAAAACATACCAGCATTGATAGATAATTTCAAAATTTTGACTCGAAAGATCGGAAGACGCCTATACGTCCATCGACGCTTGGAATTTTAAAAGTATAATACCATTTTTTTTTTATAAAATAGTGTTTATTACGTCAGTTTACAAAAAGTTTTTAAATAAACACTTAAAAAACAACACTTTACAAGTAACAGGTAAGGACGTTTATGTCAATCGCAGCATCATTGTTTCCAATGATGTGGATTGCATAGTTGGAGAACAAACGTAGAACATGGATACGTTTTGGCTGGCTAAGTCCGCTTAGTACAGGAAAACGTAAGTCGTTGAACGAAGACGGGCACCCTGTTGCTTCTCCTCTCAGTCGCTGCTGCAGCAGGTCCCAGGCCGGAGCGACTCGTGGACACAGAGCAAGTTTGTGCTCTAGGGTGTCGACACAGGAACAAAACGAACATGTAGCGGAGCTGGATCGCCCCATTCTATGGAGAAGTTCCCCATGGGGAAACTTTCCATTCACCAGCAGGTAAAGCGTTGTACGTTGGGAAGAGGTCAGAGTCCTATTTCCGATGTTGGACCAAACCCGCTTCCATTGCACTGCTGGTATCTGTTGGACTATCTTGGCCTCAGGTAGTCTGTCCACCAAGATTCGTCGGAGAGCTCGGGCTGACAGGTTGTCGGCTGTTGTCGGGTCGATGTAGGCCAGTTGCTGCACGACAGTCCGTAGGCAGGGGTATGTTGAGGGTACGGAGGCGATGTTTGGCGGGTTTCCAGCAACAGTGATGTGCTGGAGGCCAATTCGCAGCCATTCCTTCTCCGCAACATACCGGTTCGTCAGCAATGCTTGTGTGGCGATGGTGGGGATGTGGAGATTAAGACCGCCGCGGTTCCGCGGTAACGCCAGCTGCTGCAGAGGTATCCGGAAGCCCCCGGACGCCGCTCCAGAGTAGAGACCCGATTATGTGAGAGACCTTTGCCACGTCCAGTTGCCTGACTCCGCAAACTGACGCTACAAACCAAAGCTTTGGCAGCAGAAAGGTGTTTAGCAGCAGCACCTTCTGGGCCAGGTTCAGGTCACTCACACGATGAAGCCACACCAGCCGGCGGAACTGCTGGATCACCGTGTCCCAGTTATGGCCCATGGCTTCGCGGATATTGTTGGAGAACAATATCCCGAGTAGCCGGAGGCGCTCCTCGGTGCGAAGCCATGGGACGTGGATCCTGTTCGATGGTGTGATGAAGCCGATGTCGATGGCGACGGTCTTTCCCACGTTCAGCCTTGCCCCAGAGCATATGCCGAATGATTCGATCGCCTCTCTAACCCGCTCGATTTTGGGAAGGGAAGTTGTCACCACTGAGATATCGTCGGCATATGCATTGACCAGGTCGTCCTGGTCGCAGCAAATGCTTTCGATTCTCGTGATGAGGGGAGTGTAGGTAAAGTACAAACAGGTGCATGGAGAGAGGGTCGCCCTGTCTGACGGATCTTTGGATCGGAAAGGAGGGGGAAAGCTGACCATTGACCAGCAGGCGGGATGAGGAACGCTCTCCAATTGTTCTCAAAAGACTCACCAGCTGCGGATTGAAACCCAGAGACGCCATGGTAGTCCAGAGGAAGTCCCTGTCTACTCGATCAAAGGCCTGTGAGAGGTCGAAGGAAACGAGCTTGCCACTTAACTTCTTCCTCTTTAAGTCCAGAATTCTCTCCTTAATCGAGAGAACAGCTTGAACTATCCCTGTGTGCCTTGTTACTGCACTTTTGCTGTGCGAATATTAGTTGCCACTTGTCGATGATGGCATCGACCCGTAGCTTCAAAATCCGCGACAGCAGCTTGTAATCTGTATTAAGGAGCGAAATTGGACGAAAAGAGGATATTGCACTCCCAGTCACCCTCTTCCTCGGAAGCACAATGATTCCGTTCACAAAGTTTTGGGGAAAATCTCCTCGTAGGGCCTCGTTGAGGACACATCCGAGTTCCCGTCTAACTATGTGAAAGGCGCGGAGATAGAATTCTCTGGGAATTCCATCCGGGCCTGGAGCCTTTAGAGAAGCCGATTTTTTGATTGCATCAAAGATTTCACCTTCTGTGATTATACCATTGACATGCACTCGCCAGCGTCGGTAACCGACAATTTTGGAAGGTTGCTTATGGGTTAATCTTTTTTGGAATGGAATGCTTTTACCACAACCTATTGGTCGGTACATTAAATTCAAGGAATAGATTTTACAATAGGAATTTGTAAAAGAATTTTTCGCTACGGTATGTTGAATTTAACATAAAATTACTGGTTGTCGTTCATTATTATGGTTTATCCATCGAATGGTTCTTTATTATGGCTTACTAAACTGTGTACCCTTTTTATTGTTTAAGACTGTAGTATAATGCACAAAACACATTTAAAAAAAAACATAAAAAGATTTATGCTAATTACATTTCAAATATTTTTTCGCACATCAAGATCAAAATTTAATTCAAAAACAACATCATCAGCATAACGCTGGAAGCCAGAGTCTACGTTTCAGTAGACAAACTTTACTATGTCGCTTCTCTTTATGTGAGGGAAAGTGAGATACGAGTGAAGCCAGTAGAGTATTGAAGGTCCTCCTGGTGGAGGTAAATGTTTTGCAAAAAATTATTTTTTTTTCACTTCACTAATTTTTACAAATCGGCTCCGGACGGTTGTTTAGTCAAGACATTTAGGAGTGTGAACGGAGCTTCGCCTCATGATGAGTGATGGTCGTATTTTAATGACGGTGACTTGCTTGTTTTCCAGAAATGAAAAACAAGGAAACCAATTATTTTCTAATTTTACGCGAAAAGATAATGGTATATCGAGGTATGAAAGGATGGACAGGGATAGAAGGCATATTTGGTTGGAATTGTAGCTCAATAAGGGCTCCAGTTATGAAGTCAGAAGACACTCGTCAAGTTGAGGGAAGCAAAGCAGATACCGGCCATTTCGTTTTTCCCTGAATTTTCGCCACCATTTTCATCTTTGTCCGAAAGTCCACAATCACCCCAAGCGGAAAGAAAACTTTCAGTAATATCCTTGTCATTTAGGTGTTGCCACCGATCGTAAAAAGTTTTTTATCATGTCGGACTACGTGGTTGCCTGACGCCATCCCTGCGAAAAACGATGTTTATTAAAAGTATCTTGTTATTCTACAACATTTTAGTTCGTGACAAGTTCCGGTCCTGGTTTGGGCACTTGTGGTCAGTAAACCATATTCGTAGCGTATTTAAAGCATTCTCATAACTAAGGTTATCAGGTTCATACTGACAAATAATCTGTACTATTTCACAACATTGATACACTTTTGACAGCTGTTGGGATTTTGTTTAATCGATTTAAAAAATTCATCAACTTAATTATAATGAGTAGAAGCATTGAAGTGAAATTTGGACCTAACATATACGTGCACATTTCTAGCAGTTATCCCGCATACCCTTGCCTTTTATACGAGATGCACCACTTCGGTTCATTGTGCTGCAATTTCGTATCGCGAGGCCAGACCACAGGTGAATAAATATGAAATAAGCGGACTGTGCATATATTTACACACCGTTTCAACGAGGATGTGTGGGCTGTGTACCGAACCTGTGGGCTCTATTTCATGCTGGTCCTCCAGGGCATACATTTCGCGGATGACAGCCCAATGCACAAGCTACCCGAAAAGGGTTGCAGAAATATTTGGCAGACTTGACGAAATGAGCTCACTGACCTGTTTTATTTATTTTTTTAAATGGAAGAAAATCAAATAGTCCTCATCGGTAGGCACGAGTGCGGAACAAAATGCATTAGTGCTGCCGTAAATTTATTGAAAGGACTGATGCAATGAAGCATCCGCACAATTGCACGTACTTTTGTTAGAAAAAATTTTTGAAGGCAATTTTTCTCCCGCATCAACAAACCACACCAGGTTTGTTTAGAAAAAAGAGAGAAAAAGAGATCTTTGGTAGTTGCTCAAGCGTTTTGAAAAATGTACGTTAGTTATTTTCAAATATTTTGGTTTTTAAATAGGAACGTGCAAAGCGCATTCAACAGTTAAATATCTTTTTTAAAGCCGTAATATTTGACTATGTAGTTTGTAGCAAAGCTTGCTCATTATTAGGTTGAACTTTTATACATCAACAATTAACGAAGGGGGAATAAAGCAAGCTATCCATGGAGAATAAGCTTATGTAACGTAGTATACGGTCATCCCTTAAAACTACGGTCGTTATGCTTAATTTTATTGGTGTTCCGAGAATGTTTTCAGGATGTTCCTAATGCTGCATTCTCTACACACAAATATCAAAAGAATCCCAACTGGTTTCAAGGAATGTTTCGGCATTTAGGCCATTAAAGGCGTTTGCTATGAAATATGCTCGTCAGTAAAAAAGGTGACGTAACAAAACTGTACGATTTGCTGGGTGGAATGAGCAAACGCATGTTACTTGCTTATAGAATTATGGAATATGACTGTATATTTTTCACAAAAAAAGATTATACGGCATGCCAGGGAAAGTGTCTGAAACATGTATGAACAAAGTAATCAATTACAATAGCCCAAGCGTTACATGGTGATGCAGTAGTTCTTGGAAAAAGATGTACAACATACTAAAAAAGTAATATTTGAATTATTTCAATAGACGCACTAAAATTCGAAGCAGTTTGTTGCATGACATTACTAACATGATAATAAATTTCGTTTTATTGTCATTTTTCAAAGCAGAATGAATAAATGCACAATATTGGGTGGATGCATGCCATGCAAATCCTTCTTTTACGTCCGGTTTGTAACTTTTCATTTAGTAAAACCTACAGTAAAAAATGGATTTCAATTAATGCTTTCCTTGAAATGAGAGTATTCATTGGTATATTAAAGTGATTCCCTATCAGCTCTTTGAATCCTCGAAGTGTTAGTGAAAAGTCCCTATGCTCCTGTCCCTTGCTTAGTTTCCTTCAGAACAGTATTCCATTTATGTGCCAATAGGTCGCGGGCCAATGAGCAATTGCAATACGCTCGGACAATAAATCTCGCGGACCCCATACGCGCCGCTACTGTTTGTGCAAAACTGGATTCTTACAGCTCTTTCGGGTATTTTACGTGAGCAGAACAATTGAAGCCGTGGGTACTAAAATCACCCTTTCGCATTGGATGATAGCTGCAAGAACAACATTTGGTCATTTCGTTTTCCCGTACGACCTGAACCGTTTGTTTCGGCGCCATGCAATAAACGAAGATCAATTGTACACGCTACCGAATCGATTCTATTCGACCGCCGGGTGTTTTTGGCCGCCTGTCGAACGAATGTTCAGTAATAAATATGTTGAACGTGTTTTTATGTTCGTGCCCATTGCGAGGCGTTCAGAAGATGATTTGGAGTTGCATGAACATTAACGTGAAAGTTTCCAGAATTAGAGGCGTGACTTGGTAGCGGAAACTTTTCGCTTAATTTATTACGTTCAAATTGACGAATAGAGCCATTTCCTAAATGGAGGTATTGGATAATCTTTCGACACGAAACGAAGGAGTACGATTAAATTATAACTGAAACATCCCACTTCCTTTAAGAAAATTGCTGTGTCAATTATTGTTGGATATTCGTTGTTCCTTCAAATTTCCAAGCTTACTGTCATGTAGCGCACGATGCAGTGGTTATAAATAGAAAATCTATTATTTATTATCGACGTCTTGGGCACAAAGCACGGGTTTTCAACTGTGGTTTGGTGTGGTGGAACAGATGCCCAGTGGCACAAAAGGGGTGTGCAATTAATTGCAAAGTACAGGTGCACACGACGCATTGGTCGATGTATTGAGGAGATTTGTAATCCACTCTCGAGAGAACCGCTTGTATTGGTCGTTCATACAAGAGCGACGAAGCAAATAAGGTCTGATTCATGTACGCTAGGGAAAATTGAAGAATTATAAAGTGATTAACAATACGAAAAATGGAGTTTAAAGCGATGTTTTAGTTTCAGTTAAATGGTTAAAAATAAAAAAAAATTCAAATAATGATTTATTTGTTGAACTGTAGCATAGCTTGAATTAAAAAAAAATGCTTAATTTCCTCATGTTGATGACAAAATCAACAATGAGTGCTTTATAATTATCATTTTTATATATCTTATTGCTGAGAGCGCAGATCAAAAGATTGCGTTTTGAAAGCATTGATACACATTCCTATGCATAGCAAACATATTTTCCAACGCTAGTTGTTACCAACAATTTCAATGTGATTTTTTTTTGTAGAGCTCAAATTTTTACACGGAAGATAGATTTTTTGCAAAACATCCTTTTGCAATCAAATTGATACTCTTCATTAGCAACTACTATATAAGTTGCACGACCATATCTGAAACGCGTAAGCGTTAGGCACATGCTGTAAACAGCTCAGGCTTCGTAAGTTATTTGAGTTACTACTTATTTCTTGTTTGAACAGCAATGCGACCGGTTTCGGGTTTGCAAAATTTGTAATTGCAACACAACCTCATGCCACGCAAACTGTCTTCAAACATCGGCTGGCTAATGTTACTTCCGCACGTTGACTTTCCTTTCCGGAGATAAGTGAGATTCAGAAAAACATGTTCACTAGCAAGCACTACTGTCTTGATGTTGTACTTTGGGTGGTTCTCGAGCACCTATCGTCTCGGAGGAACTGTCTGGAATGGTAAGTCGCACCGCAAAGCCTTCCGGTTTACTGCACGGCATGTTATTAATTTTCATTTGCGTGCCGCTAAGCGCGCATAGCCGCAATGGCTTTCCTAGCGAAAGCTGACACTGGCACCGGAAGACAACACAATATACCGAATAACGCGGTTACAGTGTTGGCAAAGGGTCGCGAATCTGAACCAAGTGGCAAGGCAGCAGCAAAATGGCAGAAAATGGGTAATTTTCGAAGCGTTTGAAAAAGCGGTACACACATTTGCTGCAACTCTTTGACAAACGGCACAACACAAGTAGGCAACCAAAGGTGCTTAAATGTAAATTAATGGGATAACGCTACATGGTGGAATGATTTATGGCACAACTTTAATTTAATTAGAATTAGATTAGCTTGGACATGGAATTCCATAGCACACACGTACCATGAGAAACGCTTTTTGCAGTTAACTTGTTCCAGATATGAGTTCCGATTTACACTTTCTTGAAAAGAAAAACTTCACTTTTTATCATGAAGCGTCTTTCCGCCAAGGCTAATGTTACTATTTACTTACTATTATGTTACTGTTTACTAATGTTGAAAAGTCAAAATATTTCGTTAAAATTATTTTACTGTACAAATTTTTTAAGTGACATAATTGATGTCATCAATCATACCTTCGCTTCATTTATTGACCTGTGGTTGACATCTTCGAGCTAATTTAAGAAGTACAAAACAGGATGAAGTTTTAAGTCTAGAAAACTAGTATGGTTCAGCATGGTGCATTGCAGCAAAGCTAAGGTAATAATATTGCAGTGCGTTTACTTTGTGGAACTATCGACATTGTGAAAATTGCGTGACAATAATTTTATAATCTTTTATCTTGTCCTTGCAAAAAAGCATTATTTCGATCTTTATTCTTGGTAGTTCGCTCATTGGAATTCGTACTGTAAATGTGTGGCCTTTTGTAAAAACGAAAATTAAAAGAGCAGTCAAAGCCTTGTGGGTGGCTAAGACTCTTGTCAAAGGGAAATACGGTAGGTATTCATAATGAACGCCATTCAAGTAGTCATGCATAATTATGTTCTGTATTATAAATAAACAACTATGCTTTAATGCAATACATACAGGTGCTGCTGCAAAGAGAATAATGGTAACAGTTATCATAAAAAGGTTTTGATTAATTGGAAAAAGCATTGCCAAAAAATGCATAATTTACAATCATCGTTGTTTAAGCAAAGATTGTGCTCAGTAGAAAGGTTTTATTAGACCATGGCGTTCTATTCTATTGTTTTGATTTCAATTACTTATCTGTTACGATTTAAGTTATATAAACTTGAAATAACAGTTTATTATGGTGCAACTATCCTTTGTTTGAAAGTGCTTGTGTGGTCAGAAAATTTACTGTGCTGTGTGTTTTTAGTAACACAGTAACATACAACTCAACACTAATTACAAGAGACCAAAGCCAGGTTCCGTGTGATTATTCATGTATTGTAAGTAAATTTATTACTGTTCGTTGAGTTTTATGTCAATTCGTGTTCAACGTTGTGTGTTGAGCGTATGGATCGATTTCCATCCTCATCTGTTATTTTTACCTACGTTTTCTGGGAACGTTTATAAAGGTGGTCAATCTCGAAACGAACTGATGAAGTTTGTCGATTGTCATTACTACTATATCATACTACTAAAATATGTCGCTTTCAGTAAAACTCATTGACTATCGAGCATTTCTTTCTGGATTCCATGAGACCGAAAAGTCATCAGGTCAAAGGTATCTTCTTCTTCATCTTGGCGTAACGACCTCTTGGTCATGCCTGCCCATTAAGGGCTTACAAGACACCTATGGCGTGGTGTTTTCTTGCGCCAAAAAACCAAATAGTTTTATACATCTTTGTCATTTTTTTTTAAAATAATTGTTTATTGATAATCAATAAACCATTATTCTTGATGCCAGCAATCATAACTTTGAATGAATAATTATGATATATTCCAATTATACAGATTTTTTCAATAAGCGGAATTTGGGGCAAGTGTGCCATAGGGGCAAGTGAGCCACCTGGCTTTTTTTTAGTTAAAATTAAATTAAATGACTAAATGAGTATACAGATACGTCTATCCCTCTTACTAGATATACTGTACCGAATTTCATGCAGAATAGGGCACTTTTCGCATTCTGGTCATACATTTTATGCTGCGCATCAATATGGCGTGTAATCTTATAATATTTCCATCAAATTAAATAAGCTCTCAAATCACTTAAAAACTAATAATTGAGTAGGCATGTGTCACTACGCATTGCGGAGTAAAAGAGGAAGTGGTTCGTGGGGTCAGCCAAGAATATCAATAATTTTTCTCGGAAATATCTGAGTTTTAAAAAAGTTAACTTTTGGGGCAAGAGTGCCATCACTGTTTGGGACAAGAGTGCCACCTCTGTATCCGCTATTTTTCTTCAGAGTGAAGCCGCCAACTAGAAAAGTGTTATTGAGTCCACAGTGAAGCAGGATGGTGCGTAAATACAAGGGGATATCGTCCCAAAGGAGATATATCGTGAAAAGAAGACAACTCCCATCGCCAGTTTGGAGTTAAGTTTGGGTCATTATGAGACTATTCAACGTATTGAAATGCTCTATTTGACTACCCTGGACATATACAAGCGCCACATATGCTATGATTTGCAACTAATCCATTAAATCCTTCAATTAAACTAGATGGCCGTCTTGCCCCATACGGGTGGCACACTTGCCCCGAAGCACAAAAAAGTACATGATTTTTTTACCATTTTTAAAACAATTATAGAACAGTCGTTTTTGCGTTTATGTGTCCGAAACTCAACGACAAGTGAAAAAAATAGTGTGAAATTGTACTAAAAATAAAGCCAGCGCTAAGCAAACAGATTTTAATGAGTTACAGAACGAAATGCTTAACGTGGCACACTTGCCCCAAATTCCGCTACAACATATTCTATTTTCCCCTACCGATTTTCTAACGATTGATCGTGCTTCAATTTTGTTTTAATTTGAATACTAAGCGACGAAAAGCGAGCAAATCTATGTCATATTCGTACCGGTAAACAAAATCAAAAATAATCGCAAATTTTGAGAGATTCTGGCTCTGCAAGTGGCTTGGAATGGAAAATTAAGTTTATAGTGAATGAATTTTAGTAACAAAGCGCTAAGGGTCACAGGTGAAAAAAAAGATAACCTTCCTAGCCTTAGCCTACTTCTATTCATGTTGAAGAATGCATTGTTTCAGTGGCTCAGAAAGAAACGCCAACATGCGGCGTTTGCTCACCACATCTACTGCTTCGCTTGAAACAGAATCTGTTTTAATTAACATAATCGCATCAAAACAGGTGGGCAATGCCAAGTACATCCATCGAGCCCCAGTTTGACGTATTTTTTTTTGTATACACACATCTGGTTTGTACGTATCTAAGGAACCCCAGCGGTGGTCATTCCGTGCTGCCACACGCACCGTTTTAAAAAACGGTAACTCAAGCTCTAGCGCTGCGAAGCTTGAGCTACCGCGTCAAGTATTCAACCCAGAAATGGTGCGTTTTTACGTTTTGTATGAGGATGACAGTCGACCGCGTTTGCAGCGCGTTGTCAAAAAGTTGCGTTCGAGCACTTTTTGAACGCCAAATAAGCGTTCTTGCCTTTTTTCACAAGCCGGATCGTCGTTAACGCTGCAGTACATGCTAAATGATCCAATTCGTCCGTCGTAGTTTGAATTGTTTTGAAATTACTAACTATTGAAGAGTTCTACTGAAAAGAACGAGGCATCTTCGTGATAGAGCGAGAGGCTTCGCTGCCACGCAAAACGCGCTGGTTTCGAACAGATCGAGTAGTTTCTGCCTTGTCAAATTTGGCACAACGCTGCGGAAAACGGTGTGTGTGGCAGGGCGGATTGCTGAAAAAGAATCAAATTTCTATTTGTTTGGTTTGTTTTTTTTGTGAAAAGTTGTTGGTTTTGTGTTAAAGGTTCTTTATCAAGGCTTTTTTCAGCAATTAAGTATGAAAAATGAACGGCTTTATCAGCTGTATCAGATTTTCACTCATATTTTATTATTCGCCGATCTACTGCTACGAATTTCATTTGGTTGTATTCGCTTCACCAATCGTGGTTTATTAGTACTCTAAGACTTTAATGATAAACTCTGCAAGTATTTGAAAAAAAAAATTGTCAAAACACTAGTTAATGAATTTAGGTTTGGATTTATACAAAAATTATGCTTGTTGTTTGTTAAACAACTAATGTACATCAGGAACGCTGTTTAAAGAGTCATAAACCAAATTTTTTGAATGAGATGTTCATAGAAGACAAAAGTTTCCATTTGAACCTTGAAAAAACATAGTCACGTACAAGTCCCTTTTTTAAAACTCAATTGATAATCAAATGTCATAAACTGGAAGGCAAAGCTGTATATGCCGGAGACAAAAGCAGCTAATCAGCATTCTCTACGCATATGGACCTAAGTCGACATGCACGAACAAACAGCGTGAGCAGTACAAAGATTCGTAAGCCTTCTTTAAACCCTGAGAATCAGTTTGCATCTTTTTCCCTGCTACAAAGGCAAACAGCAACCACAAATTTTGTTGTTTCGTTTCAAATCTATTTTCAGGTGACTTCTCGTCTGATCTATTCTATATATTGATCTAAAGTTGGTTTTTCGGTTTTGTTGTTATTTTTAATGCTTCCGTCAATAAAACAGTATGTGAAAGGTAAGGATATTTCATCCTTGTGCCACATGCAATAAAAATTGTGACTTTTGCAATTTTAAGACCAGCAAACCGGTTCGTTTTGTTACACAAATAATATTTTACTTGGATTTTTGTCAGATTTTACAAATGATTAACTAAACTGTTGTTTAAAAGACGTTGCATTTTTTCTATTATTCTTAAAAATTATTTTTCAGTGACAAACTTTGGCAATTTATTCAAGTATTGGATTCTTTTTCTATACGTTCAATGCCCACTGAACCCCATTTGATAATTTAGCCTAATGCAGACCCATCTATCATTCTCTTACTGCGCAACAGCTTTGATCATCGCATGAATAATCCAATATCCCATCAAATATGTTCCATCAGCCACATCAACTTCAGTGTTGGACTGAAACTTTGCAGGGGAGCTGAAAAAGACACGATTGGATGTGCTTGTAAGTTTGTTTTTGTACATTTTTCAATGTGACTGCTTGTTTGATGCATAGAACATAGCTAACCAACCGCATCTTTTCGTCAATTGCTTCGAACTGAGATACTTATTGACAGAGATGCGTCTTGCTTTTCCTTCTTAAAAAAAATCAAAGCTAAAAGGTTTCGTAAAACTGAATCAAAGAAATGAAAATGGAGACTTCGGTTTTGGGTTTTGCTTCTCTTTTAAGAAGAACCCGTCCTCTGAGTGGAATACTGTTAGCTCTGTGTTGTTACATATAACGCATTGACAAATTTTGTTCTAGATTTGTGTTGTTTTTGGTATGCTAAATTTGGTATTAAAATATATTTGATTGGTTTTCAGTTTTCAGAGTAAAATTTTATGTATCACTGATAAAAGTTTAATGTCATAGTCTCTACCAAATGTATTGTGAAATTGGATTACACTAAACGATTTGTTCCACGTCAGCAATCGCACACTTCTAGTATTTTGAAAGTACTCTAGAACACGTCTTCGAGTGTAACTTTTATACGGTAACTGTTTGATCGGCCTATCGTAAAATCAAATTTCCAATTCCGTATCGATTTCGATTTCTACCTGCTATGAGCTGTGCAGCTGATGAATAGAAATGAAAAGGAGCTAACGAAGCTTAAAAGAACCTGGAGAGAGCGCGAACTTTGGGGTTACTATTTGTTGACAGTGGTTCCAGCGTCGTTTTAAACAGATTCCAGCTGTTTATTGCTACAAAAAGCTTTGCTTGATAATTTTGATATTTTGGTTTTGGTTCAGTTTATCTAAGCTTCTTTAAGATTTATCCAGTTATATTTTAAGAATAAACTTTTCTTGTAAAAGATATGTGACATTCAAACTAATATCATTGCATTTGTTGCGTTGTAAAGTAAAAACAATATTTTAAAAAAAATTTCAAACCATGGTTAATAATTTCTGCGAACATGACATGAAAAACGAGTCATCCACAAATGGAAGGCCGTTAATTTTGCAAGTATGTATTTTACTTTACAGTTTTGCTAATGTATAATTGTGTCTTTAAAATGGAAAAACAGAAATTTTATTTTCGGTATGAAATGAAATGCCAAAAACTACGGAGGTGAAACTTTATTTTATAATCAAACAATTTTATTCTACATTTCTCTTTAATTACATTTCAATATGGTTCAACAAACTATTAATCGTCTAAATTAAAATAACTCTCTTTGATTTTCCTTACAAGTGTACTACTCTGATCCGCAAGATTTTGACAATTTTAAAGAAAAATAAAAAAATCAATTGTTTTTTTCAGCCGATTAAAAATAGATTTTCAAAGGTGTTATATAAAGATTGAAAGACTTGCTTAGAATGGGTATGGGTTTTGCTGTCACTATTTAAAATAATGCCCCAACTCAAATATTCGGCTGCTCATTTATGCCATTGCACTCTTTTTGCGATTGCGATTTCAATGGAAATAGGCAACTTTTTCAGCATTATTTTTGTTTTTTAGCAAAGTTCAGTAGTTGAGATTATCGTTCTGCTTACAGTGTTTTTCATGGAACTGAAATATCTCGGAAAATTCGAACATCTTGGAACTTTTACGAACACAGAACACCTGTCACGATGACGATCAACATACAATTTTGATGAAGCAAAGCTGCATAATCAGTAATGTTTGATGAAGCAATTTTCGTAGAGCCATAGTTTTGAGCCAAAGCATATAGACCGAAACCCTTGAACGCAAAATATTTTAGATTCAGCAGACTGATCAACTTTTAAAACATTCGATCAAAAAGATGAAAACTTTTGGTACGAGGCATGAGTGACGATTACTTCATTATATTTGCGCTGTTGCAAAGTTTCATTTTGGTCCCGGTTTCACTACGGAGAAAAAAAAGTGCTAGAGCAAAATCAGTACGTGTATCAATTTAAAACGAAGCAATGAAAGCCACACACCAAGCTAACCAGGCCATCCCAACAAGAACAAAGATTGACTGAAAGGTTCTGTATTAGACACAGGAAACCACAAATATTTAGTCTTCTTGTACTTAAATAACGTATCAAGTAAATGTTTTAAAGATTAGATATACGAAATACAATCATAGTGATGGTACTGCGATACGTAGTAAGTAATAAAAGCTAATTTTGGATACACACATTTGCTAACACCACTAACGATACAAATAAACAGTCCTTTATCGCGACTTTTTGTCAAGTTGTAGACTTAATTGCAATTTATAACCTTCAGTGCCCTTATTGCTTGTCTCCCGGCCACCTCTAGTGTTACCGTACGAGTGGCGTGTCTAAGTTCATCAGGTTCCAACCTGTGTTAAACAAACAACTGAAATGGAGTCGGGTGAAAAAAGGGCCGAAAACATAACCAAGCGAAATGGAAGTCATTTTGGAAACGACATATTGCTTTCCCGGTTGGTGTTCACCCTGCAAGTATTAGTTTTGCTGCTAACGTAGCTATCGTTGTTAATCTTAGAATCGGGCATGGTTTTATACCTCTGGGCTATGGTAGCGGAGAATGTAGAATGTTTTCAGGCTGTCTAATTGATTTTTCCCACAATGGCCTTTAACCAATAGACTGTAAGAATCTTTAACCTTTGCCCTGATTTTCACCATTATAAAATGCTTACTAACAATTTGAATCACCATGATGATTTGAATGTTTTTTGCTTATAATTCACTGCAATATGTCGTCTACTGTACATTAGAAAACATTCAAAAACTTTTATATGATATGCAACTTTCGCTATGAAGGACATACACTTTTCTAAACATGACAACACAAAAGCTATACGCGCTCGATAAATGTGACCAGACCTTATAGGTTGGTGACATCACAATGACACAGGGAATGCAATCAGATAAGTTTTCAATCAAATATCTTCAAAATTAAATGAATACATTGATTTCCAGGGTTCAACCTCGAGCCATACTTTCATTCAGGTAGAACGAACCTAGAAAAACTGCTGATCTAAATTCAAAGAAAGAACGTCCTGTGTTGGGTAAACAAGCGGATTGAAAAAGGCGACGCGATGAGTGTTTTAAAAATGGAAGGCAGCGATTTTCATTGCCTTTTCAGAGAGATTACATTTACTGGCTAGATAGGATTAACTCTTTTCCGTTCTTGCTAAAATCCACTCTGCACCATCGCAAAACCTGACGAATGTTGAACAGATTATAGTGGATACCTCAATATTTGTAGAAAAACAGTGGGGATGTCTGTGAAAGGCTTTCACTGTGTTATGTTAATCGAAAAACGTTGTCCAACATGCTATTGCCTTTTTTGAAGGGAAAAAGCGACTGAAGGAACTGTTCTTTGTTAAGGTTTAATGGTAGAAAATCAATCTGTGTTGTAACTCCAATTTTCCGAGGAAGTTAGCTTTTCCTTTCACAAAAGTAAATGAATGTTACTAATGTAGTAAAAGAATGTTGGCCAAGATATTCTCCTATCGTGTTTATTTCATTTGATTGGACAAGAGTATAAAACCATTGCATGATCCTCTTGCGAAGAGCACTTTTTTCATTCCCCCCTCGAATTGGAAGGGACTTATTATACTTGCTGCTAAATGTTGTATCAGTTAGTACACCGAATGTAATGGGTAGGCACCATCATATGAACTCTCGATTTGTATTTATTTTATTTGTGGAAATTCATATCAATTTGAAACATTTTTTGAACTCATAAATTGTCATATAGTTACATTTATATTAATGAGCAGACTATCGTACCGCTTTCGTTTTCATCAGTGGGCAATCTGAATATGGTTGAAACTGAATGAATAATGTGAACATGGAAATAAACCTTGCGTGGCGTAAATGCGAATACCCCAGTTTTGGTCGCGGGAGAACCAAGAATTAATAATGGCAGAAAATTCAGTATGAAGTAACCATGCTGGCTATTCCGGTGACTATAACTTGCCTAGACTAATTATGATTATGTTATGAGTACAACAGCAAAATACGGAATCATGCTTCGTTCAATTTATCTTAATTCTTCAATTGAATACTTTTATATCAAATATTGAAATGATGCGTAAGAAAAATTAAAAAATAATTTATAAATTTTTAGAATTTTCACAACTCACCGATTAAGGTTATGCATGAAACCATATAAATGAGAAATAGTTTTAGGACGGACGCGTAACAACTCTAAACCTAAGCTGATCCCGAAAAATATATAGTGGTAGGTCAAAATCCAAGAAATCTATCTGAAGCCTTGTCAGAATGTTCCCTAAACGCACAACAGATAAACGAACACAACAGAATATTTCCAATTGATATACAAACGTTGTCCAATGACATCAGGTTTAGTAATTCGAACATTGGTCAGAGTCGTGTTCGCAGGTGCAGATTATTTTTGTGTGGGCTCCAGGAAATTGTGTGATTATCGTATGAAAACAAACGAATTTGTCCTATCTGATCATCGATAACTGTGTCTAACTATATTAAGTGTCTGTGAAAGTGATTAGTTTTATGGGAATGTCCACGGGCACACCAAATAAAGTGTTATTGTAAATCTGTGTTTTGGCGGACACTCTACAGCGTGACCAGAGGGAGGTCTTACGCCTCTGCCCAGTGTATGTGAAGCTTCCTGTGACGTATGACGCTGTACTTGTAGCGTGTATAGTAAATGTCGTAGTTTTTGAGCCCGTAGTATTGCATTTGTCTAATTGGTCTTTGATTAGGGCGACGATACATAAAAAATTAACAGAGACTTTTTAATTGTTTGCCAGCTCAAAATGTTGCTCAAAATCTTTGAACTGTTGGCTATTTGTTTAAACCTAATAAAATTAAAGAGTCTACATAGCTTTGAGACACGCGCGCGTAAATGAGGACAATTGGTGGACATGGCTGTACGAAAAGAATGAGTAGTATTTACATCTTGCAGTAGTTGGGTCTACCGGAGGACTGGAAGCTGGGTGTCATTCACCCAGCGTACAAGAAGGGTGACAGGATGGACTGTGCCAACTTTCGAGCCATCACAGTCCTCAATGCTGCCTACAAAATCCTATCCCAAATACTCTTCTGCAGACTCGTGCCCCTTGCTACAGATTTCGTTGGAAGCTACCAAGCTGGATTTGTTGGAGGCAAATCCACCACCGACCAGATCTTCACTCTACGGCAGATCCTCCAGAAGTGCCGAGAGCACCACCTCTTCATCGACTTCAAGGCGGCCTACGACACCATAGACAGGAAGGAGCTATGGAGGACCATGCAGCAGTACAGCTTTCCTGAGAAGCTGGTACGGCTGTTGGAGGCCACAATGGAGGGGGTGCTGTTTAAGGTGAGGATTTCGAACTTGCTGTCGGAATCATTCGAATCTCACCGGGGTCTGAGGCAAGGTGATGGACTCTCCTGCCTTCTATTCAACATCGCTCTGCAAGGTGTCTTGAGAAGCGCGGGCTTCGACATCCGTGGCACGATTTTCACCCGTTCTCTCCGATTCCTCGGCTTTGCGGACGACATCGACATCATCGGGCGGAACACCAGGACGGTGTGCGAGTCGTATACCCGACTGAAACGCGAGGCCGCAAGGATTGGATTGGTGATCAATGCGACGAAAACGAAGTACGTGCTCATCGGTGGCTCTGACAGTGACAGAGTCAGGCTGGGGAGCAGTGTATCAGTGGACGGCGACGAACTCGAGGTAGTGGAGGAGTTTTGCTACCTCGGCACTGTCGTAACTTCGGACAACAACGTAAGCTGCGAGATCCGGAGGCGCATTGTTCAGGGGAATCGTGCCTACTATGGGCTCTACAAACTCCTTAGGTCCAGATGGCTTCTCCCTCGCACGAAGTGTGCAATATACCGCACGCTGATTAGACCGGTCGTTCTCTACGGGCATGAATCTTGGACTCTACTCACGGAGGACGCCAACGAGCTCGCAGTCTTCGAGCGGCGCGTACTCCGGTCAATTTTTGGCGGCGTATGTGAGCAAGGCGTGTGGCGGAGAAGGACGAACCACGAGCTAGCTGAGCTGTACGGTGAGCCGGACATCTTGACGGTGGCGAAGGCCGGCAGGATTCGTTGGTTGGGGCATGTCATGAGGATGCCGGACTCATGCCCCACCAAGAAGGTGCTCACCAGCGACCCGCCCGGCACGAGACGACGAGGGGTTCAGCGCGTTCGTTGGATGGACCAGGTGGAGCAGAACCTGCGAGATATCGGGTGCGACCGGGGATGGAGAGCTGCAGCCATGGACCGAGCAACCTGGAAGACTATTGGTGACCAGGCCATGTCAGCACGACGTGCTCAACTGTGAGCGGGCCATTGAAGAAGAAGAAGAAGAATAATGGAAACGATGAACATATTTGTGCACCAAAATATTCTATACATGTGAGTTAGGTGTAAAGAAGAGACGGCGTTGGAATCATAGTAAACATTGTAATAGAGATAGGTTAGACTATATAAAGGATGGATCAAGGAAGTAGAGTTAGAATTAGCAAGGAGTTAGCTTGAGAGAGTTATTGAAGGTGGTTGTATTGTAAAGCAGGATAGAAACTATCGAGGATAAGCGAATAAAATCTTTACATGGGGGCTCAACCTAAAAAGAAGCCGTCGATTTTGGAATAAAGGGCCTTGAATATTTTTCGTTGGAGATTGAAGGAAGAACTCTACCGGGTCTGAAGACGTCCGTGAATCGTCGTGAATGTGAAGTAGTTCAACACTAGGTGTGCTTTGGTTTGCACTGTGTGCGCCGTAGATTGCGCTGTGTGCGCTGTGGT
>KE525326.1:151310-181634 GCA_000441895.2 Anopheles sinensis
TACATTTTCCAACGGTTCCAGGAAATTGATAACCTCTAGGAAATGAACGCAGCCTTTCGGCTGAATGTCTTACATTTTACGGAGCAGATAAGCGTCCGCCACGAGGTATTTGCTTTCTAAGCAACACAGGTTCCGATGACAACTACAAACAGGGCGGTTTTTCACTGTATAGTGTTCCGGCCAGATAGGTGGAACTACTTTGGGCGCACACTCAATGAGGAGTTTTACGTTGATGGCGAATGATTTATCATGCAGCTCACCATTTGTTATGTCGTATTTATGTTAGAAGGCAAATTATGGGCCACGTTCGCGACATAGAATAATTGCCCCCGAACGGCTCGGGTTTCCGTGTGCCTTTGGGAACGTGTAACTTCAGTGGAGCCTATCTGTTGTGCGACAATTTCAGTCAGGCAGTGCTTTTTCAGAAAAGTAGATAAATTTTCAAGCAAAATATGGCATGCAGAGTCATCTTGCACTTCGGTTGACGTGATAGTTGATAGCCTTCTTTAGGCTGATGTTTAAATATAAAATTCTACTATCACCAATTAGTTAGGTAATGGTTTATTATCTCAATTTCACTCTTGGCAATCACAGAATTTTAATATCGTGCGAGCGTATTTGTAAACAAAAAACAACTTATTTTTGTACAACTTTTACAAAGATTAACAATATTTTATTTCGTTTTTTTTCTAAAATACAAAATAAAACCAGGCACTCTATTTTATTTTTATTCTATGGGTTTGCTTTAGATAGCCAAAAGTACCTAGCGCGAATGCTAAATTACATAAATAATCTTTGGAAGATTATGAACAGTTTCAAACAGCTCTAACAACTTAAGGTTTAAGAAAATATGTTATTTGCTTCAGGTAATAATCTATCAATCTTCCGATACTTTCACGTACTTTTCATTCCATATGAAGTGATTTATGCAACTGTTGGGAAAACACCCGAGAGCCTTTTATCGTTTACATAGTATATATTTGTATGACAAATTGTTTTGGTGAAATTAAAAAACTTTATCCTATTTCAATTGAATTCACCATCGAAGTAATGTGCATTTCCGTTCACTTCGCCATTTCAAAGTAACTGGAAGCACACTTATGCAGGATTCACTGTTGAATGCAAAATATTGAAGACAAAAGTAATTAAGTAGTCTTTGGAATACATTTAAAATGTTCTTTAATCCGTCCTAGCGCTGCAGTGGTACCTCCTCAAATTGCCAAAGTTATTTTAATTTAAAAAAAGCAAGCCACAGCTGACCAGGAAAATTGTGGTATAGCATCAAAAAGGAGAAAATACCACCTGACCTGCTATGGTGGCCCCAGAAGAAACATTTTTGGGGCCGAAAACGGCCACACATGAAAAGGCAATGAATCGAGCTAGGTGTAGTAAGTGCTAATTTTGATGACCAAAGTTTATGCAATCAAAGTATCAAAGTTTCCTGGAATCGAGAAGTTGTAACAATATGTGACAATTTTAACCTTCAGCTAATTTACTATATGTTTAACTAAACACCCGAAAGGAAAAGGAACAAGAAAGAGAATGAAATTGCCTTTTTCGAGTTATTTCGAGAAATGAAATATTTGTTTCAAAAATGAAACATTAGTGTAGTCTTAAGTTTGTAGAAATTAATGAGCCACCTGTAACTTTAAGCTTAACCTATCTTTGAAAACGGTGATCTATTTCTCTGACCTGAAACAATGAAGCACGGGAATACGGTAAGCTAATGCAAACATTTCAATGTTTTTTTTATTTATTCTGCAAATTGATTGCTTTTTTATGCTCACATAACGCTTTTCTTGTTGCGCGTATAAATAAGCAAAATGCTCATTTTAACCTCAGATAAGAGGAACTAGTTCTATTTTTTTAGACAAGCTTATTTTAACTCATACATTTTAAAATAATTGTAGTGCCGTAATTGGTAATATTTGCCTTAGCCAATCACCAATATTGATCCACGAACGTTACATCTTCGATCCAGCCTAAGTACTTCTCCACATTAGTATACACGCCTGGAAGGCCTGCCGTGCCACATACCTTGGCGCCGAAGCTGACGGCACCTGCCAAATACCAAATATTCGAAACCCTCCGCATAAGTGGTCCTCCGGAATCACCGCGGCACGAGTCGGTGCCATTTAGTCCTCCGACACAGAGCTGCTTATGTGATAGTGTAGCGTTGGCAACTTTATAAACCGAATTACAGACCGAGTTGTCCAATCCGGGAATTACAACATGCAGTTGAAGTTCGCTTCGAGTTCCTAGAAAAAAAAAACAAATGTATAAGTATTGTTTTCAAATGTCGATCAATTTCTAATCTCAATCGCTTGTCGAAAGCACCTTTTTCCGTTTCACCCCATCCAGTGACGGTGAAGAAGGAAGGTTGAGAATTTTGAGTCATATCGTAGTCCGGGTGGGGGATGATCGATTCTATAGCATAGTCATACCGACAGATTTCCTCTTCCTCAATGTAAGTACAATACCTTTCGGGGTATGCCGTACATGCTTGCCAAGCGTCTGTAGAGACGGTGTGTTAGAAAGAGTGCACTGAATCGCATTTCTAAAACCAAGGTTGCCGAAAAGAGCCAGCAATTATCACATCATTGGCCGCAATTTTTGCACCGACGGCTGGGATTCTTATAATCATGGCATCTCTCGCCGTGTTCGGAGGTCAATGCTGTATTGCTGCTTCTTATGTTGAACTCATTGAATCGGGCGAAAAGACTGTAAGCATACAGAAAGGGTAGCGTGTTGTTTTATATTTCATAAGACAATCTAGAATGTCTCAACTCACAGCAGCCAGTGCGGTTTGCCGACGGTACAGTGGGCAACCGTTATCACGTATTGTTCGCTGATAAGTGATCCACCACATTTCGGAACTGGGCGTTTCATTCCGACATTATATAACGAAAGGGCGGCCCACGGAAATTCTCCTCGCTGTGTTGTAATGCTATCGTAGATTCTATTCGAGAATTCATTTTTGCAGTGAATATTTTCGAACATTGGGCAACACACCTGGTAAGAAAAAAGTACTTCGTTTCATACGAAGTTATTATGCTTACCAATGGGAATGTTTTTTTACCACGAATTTTCATCTCACCACACTTCAATGAGTTCAAATATGTCTGGTCGTCGTTAGAAAAGTCTGACTTTGAAAGAATCTTTTTCACGTAAGAACAGTTTTTCACCAATATACAAGAACCAAAGCTTCCGAAGGGTGTTTGACAGAAATCACCATTGTTATGCCATCTGCTTGCACCGTTCACTAGCCATGAAGATGCAAATAATACGAGACAAATGATCCTCCACATTTCGCACCTTGTGATCTTATGAAGAAGGCACGTTCGTTGGATCGGCTCATACGGGCAAATTGATGATGATAATCGTACCGCGGTCATCCGCAGAATGCATCGAACTGACCAACCCGCATCATAAGCCGGCATGCGAAGCTGTACTATCAAAGAACTCTATGTTTCCCCTTAAATAGACGGTGATGTTAAACCAACACATGCATGCAGAAGAACCGTAGGCAGTGATTTGATTTAACTTGTAAAGCCGCAATCACACACGAGACTAAGGTGGTGGGGCTCTCTTGACAGGGAATTCCCAAAGAAAAGACCGCGAAATCGTTTCCTCTTACCACACATTGTTCACCGTTAAAGAAAGATTTGGTTTTTAATCACACATGGTCAATAAGAATCTGGAACGACACTGATTTATTGTTGCTTGTAGCAAATATTTTCGGTTTTCGGGTTTCCCTTGTGCTGATCATGATTGTCACTGTGAAAGCTCAAATTTTTGAATGCTAAAAAAACAGTTGTTAGAAGTGTAGTGCGAAAGCCCACTGACACTAAAGGGATTGACTGATTGATTGTTGTTCGTGCACGATTTCTTTCTTTTCGATTTTCGGATTGTATCGGAAATGATTCAAACCGTGTGGTTACCAACAAGTGTTGCAGTAGAAGAGAGAGCTTATTATTTATAACTCCCATTTATAACAATTCAAAGCGATTCCAAGTTCCAACTTTCCACCTCCAGCCGGGTTCGAGTCCATAAACTAAATATGATAGATGTTGCACGAAATGTTTTACGCTTGCATTTGACCAGACAACTTCCACCTGAATTACAATTTCTTATGTATCTCGCAAAGATTGAGGTAATAAGGCATTAAATATAAAAATTCACATCAATTTAAGCCAATCGCTCTGAATAATAACTATGTAGAGTGCTTAACAATAATATTTAAGGTTTCATAAGATGTTGTCATATCAAGATTTTAAAAAAAGTTATATGGTTTTGTCAATTGTTTTTCAGTTATATGGTTTTGCCAATTGTTTTCAAATAATTAACTTAATTGCTTTGAACAAAAGGTGATCTGCTTCAGATGCAACTTTTTAAAGCTTTTTCAATTGCAATTGGACTAACCAACCTGCTTTCGATGGCTCATGTCGATAAACTACAGTTTTCATCAGGTTGCTGTTGGATAGAAATAATATTTACGCGAAATAATAGAATAGAAATAGTATAATAGTAATAGATAGAAATTATATTTATTAATATTTTCAAGACAATGGAAAATGTTAAAGCACGAGAAGAAAAAAAGTTTTCTAATGCGCTGCATATTGCGGAGTGATAAAACAAAATGAAACCAGCAAATAAACAAAAATACAACACCAGCAGCATAGTTTAGAATGAGCTGCTTATCGCAGTAATTTTCTTGCCATCTCAATGTGTTTCGTGTCTGGTTTATGCTCGTCCTAGAGTCATGAGTTTTTCTCTCTTTTTGATGTTTTATGTGTACATAAATCTAGTGGTACGCAAGGTTTTATAAAGTTTTGGAGACGACAGTGCTGATAAGCTGCTCAACTCATTATTTTGAGTGTACTTGCACTTGCATTAAGAACCACGATTAAAATAAGGAGTTACTATACCTCCCACGTTCCACAGTTTTATGAGAATCCACTTGCATCAACAAAGTTGTACTTACAAGGTATATTAACAGAGTTGAAATGTGCCTATCTATATCGCCTATAAAACATATCTTCATGTTTTTATGTTTAGTCAAAAGGCTTTGACTACCATAAACCATAACATAAAATGAATAAAAGGCTTTGACTTTATGAATAATGAAAATGGAGAAAACTGCAAACAATCTAGAATGAGTTTAAAAAATCCAAACTTTCGTTTTAAAAAACTACTTACACATAAGTAATGGATAACGTTAAAGAAAGGAAAATAAAATAAGTAAATAAAAAAAGATATTGAGAGCACCGCTTGAACAGAAAACTAGAACTAAATGAAGCAAATGATACTATAAAGGTACAAAGAGTAAAAAATCAGAACTATATTCCAAGCTATTCTTCATTTCTAGGAATTAGAAAAAATTCTGGACAACATCCAACCGTTTGCATGGATCAGATATAAATAAAAGCACTAATTTGAAAGGAGCTACGATGCTGTGGTTCATCAATAACCAACGGTATCTTCCTACAAAACACGACAGACTACTCACAGCTGTGCTTTTTGTTCAGAGTTTACGATTTGCTGCACCAGAGCAATGAAACGAATCAAAACCAAGGCAACAGAATTGAAACGAAGTATAAGAAATAAAAAGAACCAAAGGAAAAACAAAAGGGGGACTTTAAAAAGACTTGAGCTCCATTCAACGGGAAAGGGTAGCAGAAGGTCTCTGGGAATGTAGTAAGTAGATAAAGTTTCGCAAAATTGTTGACCGATCAACGATCATGGTCGGAAGCGAATGAAGAGAAAGAAAATTGAAAAATCATTTAATAGTTTCACGGAAGGATATCAAAGATGTTTTCTGTAAAAGAACACGTTTTTAATGCTGGGCATGCATCTAGTATGATGTTTTTTCTATATACTTTTTACTCCAATTCGTATTTAAAACTATTTGCTACAATTAGTTTTGTGGTTTCATCAACTTCCACATACTTTTTTCGTTTGTCCGAGCGTTTTTTTTTGTTTTGCTGTTGTTGAGAGCAATAATCTTTTAATATAAACGTGTGTGAATGAAACAATCTATTCAGTGTCGTTTTCGTGTACTTTCCACTCACGGTGGTGGATTGAATTGCCATGTTATTCACACAATTCATTCTTCTAGAAAATGATGCACAAAATGTTTCTGCTCTTCTCGATATAATGTATATTCAATATAAGCAATAAGCTAGATGTTTAAGTTTTTTTGAAGTTTAAGTGATTTTGTATTCATTTATTATCAACATACAACCCTCCAATAATCATCGGGTCAAAACCATGAAAATAACATGAACATTAACATTCCAGTATATTTTTTGTGTTTTATCGATAGTGATTGCTATTGCATCAAACCATTTATATCCTTGATAGTGATCCAAAGACATAAAAAACCCGGTTTGGCATTTCGAAACATTTTCCAATAACTTCATGTATCATTTAACACTTCAACAATTACCGATACCGGCTTGTAACGTTTTTGAATAGTTTTGTTTATCAAAAATGTCTGATAGGTGATAAAATTTAATCTTAAGCAACAAGTTGGCAATAAAAAACTCTAGGAATAGAAACTAATTTTGATCTGCTCTGGGTACTACGTTATAGACTCAACCGTATGGAACACAAAGTTTATAGGAACATTCGCATAAAGTGTGGAAAGTAATAATAAAAAAGGCTGCCTGAGGCAAATAGATGAGATACAAATTATAATGTTTTTTCTCAACCACAATTTTATTTTTTCTGTTTGGTTAAGCTGTAGGCCCTTAACCGACCCTTAATTAAGTTATTATTAATATGCTTCACATGGTAATTATTATTCTTTTGCAGGCTATTATCAAAATACGTTTGTTATACTTCAAATAAGCATTTTGAATAATTTTAATCTGCTCAAAAGTTACTATTATTTTAATTTTTAGCCATGAAACATCAGGTTCCAACATCAATCGATTGTAAGAAAGCAATTTGTAAAAAGATTCGTCCATAATCAGTATAGTGCTCGAAAAAACTTAAATGATATTAACATTACAACAAACTACCTGAACAATCAACAATGTTGCAGTGCTTAAAAGTGCAGCGCTCTCCGTCTGCACCGCTAAATATAGAAATATCATTGTGCCCTTACAACGCCGCAGTGCGTCAGTAGTCAGTACTGATTCCTCACGTATTAAGCCAGCTGTTGCTAACGCAGCTTCGTCGCTTCTGCTGCCGCCGAGCAAGAGCAGAATCCTGATGGTTTCAATGACTTTCAATTATTTGAGTAAAATTAAGTTTCTTAAACAAAAACAAAGTAAATATGATTCATTGACATGCTATAGTTAGATGTTTTCGTTAGAAACGCATTGTTGCGATTATGTTGGTGTCGCAACGCCGTCGCTGCACTAAGGACTACTTGAAAAATGGCTGCGCGAGCCACTAACCGCTCTCTTTTTATTATCAGAAGTTGGCGCGAGAAGAAGCACAATAAAAGCACTAATTTTGTGGTTTCTTTCAACTGATAAGATTCCGACTGAATTTGCTTCGCCTTTTAATTTCGCTACCAACACGCATATTGACTTGAACTGCGCTTATTGTATCAAATGGGTCCAGCTTTGTTTGGGATAAGGACATGCTGAAGGGAAAATCAACAATAGTAATAAATTTGTTTTCAAACCAGCACACTTCCAAGCTTAACCAGGGAAGGTTTACAGGTTTATACCATAAACCTCTTTCTAGCCAAACAATCCACTGTGTGAAACTTTACCTTCCTTAAAACTACAAGACCACGTGCTGCAACTGCCTGTTCAAATAGATAAAGAAACCCTTTTCAGCAATTAAACAAGGATAAAAAACACAAAGCGGACATGTTAGCAAATCAACCTACCAGCATAAAAAAAACACCTGGAGGCCGTAAATAATTCTTACTTCATCTTTTTCTTCGGTTCTACACTATACTTTCTTTCTTTACACAGGTTCTTTGAACCAAAAGGGTGTAACTAATAGAGTTAGGTGGAATAACATATTGTTGGGATTTATTAATTAATTTGCGATTCAAACATGTCAAGACATGCTGAAAGTAATAGAGTGAACGTTAAACAAGCCTCCGAATAGAACATCAATTTATTGTATGTTATGGATTCCACATTCAAAGAGTTCGTTTCATAGATATCAATCAGATGAATTTGAATCGATGGATCAAAGCAGCACATTCTAGCTTTTTTTCTATAAGTTATCCTTTGACGTGTCATAAATTATCATACAAATTGGATCTCTCATAAAAAAGCGGAAAGGACCAGAAGATTCTTCCAGTGTTCACCACAAAAAACAAAATAAGTTTAGAAATACCAGAGCATGAAATAGAATTAACAGAAATAAAAAATCAATTGGTTTATTGGTACACGTATTTGCAAGGAAAATTTAAATAGTGTCTGATTGAGAGACCTCTTTTAATGCCACTCACAAAACCCTGACGATATTGAAGCGATTTCATTTAATGATGTCATTAATAGACAAAATAAACGCTTAAGTTTATGATGTTAAACAAGACGTGTGTAAGAAAAAGATATTATTTAGATCTGATCGTTAACGTTGATACAGACCAAGTACTTTTTAATCAGGTAACGAAGCAACTTTTATTAGAGACGCTGTATTTAGAGCAGAGTATAGCTATGCTTGAGACACAGTCCAAACTAGAGGAGCATATGCGGATGTTTTCTGTTTAAGTCTCGAATTTGATACCGCTTACTTGAATGTAATATGCCTTATATTGTTTTCTAATACATTACCTCGATAACATGTTCTGTACTGATCTATGCATTCGCACGTTTGCATTCGGGGATCATGTGTGATTTTTTAAAGCATGAAAGCACACTTTTATCATAGCACCTTTCATGGTAACAGACAAGGCTTGAAGCCGAAGGTACGGAACACAAGCAGGTACACAAGAATAAAATTAAAAAATTGTTCTAAAAAAAATTGTGTTAAAAAAAAACCTCTACCAAATGGAGAATTCGAGTAACACATAATATTTCTTCTACTTGTTTCAGTAAGCTCATTTAACTTCTTCTTCTTAATTGGCTCAACATCCCGAAGTGGGACAAGGCCCCTTACCGTAAAGAGTTTCTGTGACTGAAAGACGGTAAATTGTAGATCGGTGGTTAGCCGTAATAACGGGGGATACTAGGCTCGGGAATCGATCCCACACCTATGGCGTGGTGTTTTCTAGCGCGACCGCTGCGCCATGGGCACCCCCAATTTTAATTATTATTTAACTCCACCACTACCTAATTATCATCATTCTCTTGTTGTATTGTACTTAAATAAAGTTTGATATATTTTCCACCAAAACCTGCAATTATCAAAATAGTCGCTTCCATTTCACTTTTAATCATTTTACTATTAATGTTCATTTTATCAATACATGTCCTTTTGAAGAGTCGCATTTTATGTGTTTGACATTCATCTTCCTCCACTGAAGCTAGTTTTGTCCATTAGTCAAGGGTCTTGAGCCGTATCGGGGATTTTTGTTATAAATCGATCAAATCATCAACTTTTCCTGTCGTGACTTTGCACTCAGCGTAATTCTTCTTGGAAACAAGTACCGAATGATAATGGAATTGGTTTCCCCGGCACCAAAATGCGGACCAAACTGTTTTACTTTTGGCAGTGCGCTGTTTCTACACAGCAGCTTTAGCTTTCAGCTGTATGAGATAAACTATTGTGAAAGACGGATTATCTTTGAATATGCAAAGACAGTGCCAGTAAAAGTTTAGTCTGGCCTTAACATCAGCGTGCTTATGCTGGGTGATTCACAGCTGTTCAACGGCGGGAAGATGGCAAAGACGGGTTCGTATTGGGCAAAGAGTTTAAAGTTACCGGTTTCCGATTGGGAGTGAATGATTTCTGTCCTACACAGCTTCTATTCGTCACAACTTTTATTTCAAAGAAGATTTGTAAGATTTCTGATGGCAGCTATTTGTTTTCTTGATTCCGTTTGGTTTCGTTTAGATTTAAGTATTCTTCGTTCCAAATTCAAATTTAATAGTGTTTGAAAACAGAGAGCAACTTAAATAAAGCATCTGAAAAGAAGATACATAAGTGAATGTCAAAAGTCCTGCAGGGCATCAAAAGGGCATCCTGCAAAGCACAATTTTACAAATTGAATATGTAAAGACCGAGAAGCTGGACCAAATAAATGGATAACATTTGCGTGGCTAACCGTCAGTGCTGAGGTAATGGAGGTTGTGATGGTGATGGAGTGTTATATAAATGATTTCATTTTCTCGTCAGTCCAGAAGAACCAATGAAAAATGATATGAATGCCTAAATAAAGAAAATGTGTAAATTTTGTCACGTTTCCATTATCAGTCGATTGTATCTCCAGCTCTTCTAAAGACATTTCTCCACGGATGAAGTCAGTTGAAAGTCCTCTGTGTTAAAGAGACGGTAAGAGGACTCATTCTGGTAAAGACGGTGGAAGAGAAAAAAACTGGAAACTCTACAGTATTCGCACCCTTCCACAAACAAAGTCACGAGTTCTCAACCATCTCCGAAATGTTTAAAAATAGAGGATTCAAGTAAGTAAATGAAGCTTTCTGCCGTCAGCAAATCAGCAGCTACCTTTCGTCAGTGGAGAACGAATGAGGCAGGCAAAAGGAGCGAAGAGTAAATGTCGTGAAAATATGAAAATATTAAAACAAATGAGAAAACGACGACCCAAAACGAAGCATCTACTAGGAGCCACATGGTGATTTTTGATGAAAAAGTGGCTACATTGCTGCCATAGCAACTTGTGCCCAGAGTTGCACCGTAGTTGAGCAGATAAAGAAAATATTTTTACGAAGAGATTGATGAGGCTTAAATTGCTTCATAACATCAACATCACTTTCCATTTTGTTCCATGGTTCGTCTTTGTTACAGCTTGGAACAAGTTGCTGGTGGAAGGACAGTCTATTCCTTAGATAACTTTTTTTTGACGAACTATATCAATACTATCTTTTTTAAACAACTAAGCACTTTTTGGGGTCTAGTTTTTACTTTCAGTAGTCAATGGTATAAATTGAATTTAAACGACTGTTATTTTATTTTGTTACTTTTATTATACAATTTTTAGTAGTTTTATGTTGAAAACATGTCAGCAATGATGGATTATTTTTACTTGGCCTATTATTTATTCGGCTAATTTCAGTGAGTTTAAATATATTTCCCAGCTCACTAAATCGTCATGCTTTCTCGTTCTGTCTACTCGACAATTGTTAGCAACAAAACGAGAAAGTTTGACGATTTAGTCCGACGGGTTCCACGCCATTGAACTCTATCAAACAACCTAGGATGAATTATCATTAGTCTATTGGATTATCAATCGGTCTATTTTAAACTTTTATGCCCACGACAGCCAAGCGGTTACGCCATCTAGATGATCGACCTACTTACGAGGGGATCCTTTCTTGTCACCAGCATATCGGAAAATGTGTTTCCTTTGCTTGGGAAAAGCTCTCGTGTTGCATCTAGGTAAAAGACCATGCACTTGCACAACATAACACATTCCGTTCAAAATGCATTTGGTCAAAAACTGATGGAGTGTCTATTTGCCTTGTGATAATGTGAAAAATGCCTCTTCCAGCGTAGTGACTAACGATGACATAGTGGAGAATGATATGTAATGAATTTTGTATGTAATGGGCATTGATGAAATGTAACCATCCGAATGTTGCAATCACTTCATTTCACTACCAGATCTAACAAACTAGAATATGCGCTATCGCGATGAGTCTCTTATCATTGAACATTGAAATGATAACATTGTTTCAACGTACTGGTGTTTTTACGCCTTGGTACAAACAAGCATCTTTTAGCAGAGTTAAATTTATGAAAATAACATTGTTAAATGAAGTCACCCAAGTTATTTTCAATTTTTGCGTAAAGCATGCCAAAGCCATCATACTTTTGGGTTTCATCATTTTAAGGATATAAAGTGTGGAGGACACCAATAGTCAACATGTTTATTACAAAAGCGTCATTAAAAAAAATGCATGTAAATCATCATTTACCATAAAAATGGCTTCGTAAATGATTTAAAAGTGAATATCCTGTATCATTTGATTGACTTTGGTGAGGTTCAGAATTAAACAAATTTGTCGGAATGACAAGAGCATAAAAATGAAATATTGAAGTGCAAGATAAAAAATATGGCGGAAGATAAAAATGTAAAAGTATGAACGTGCCTCGACGCTTCTGTGGAGATCCTATCGAACCATATAATTTATATTTCCAATCCCACCTCAATATGTGGTTTCGAAACCTTCCGGTGGCACATCTTCCATGGTGGCCCCCATTTTTCTCTAGTAAGTTTTCATGGACGATGGAGCCTTCGATGATATTCGATTCCAAAATACTTTTTTTCTCTTAGTGGATACGATATCGGATCGCAGTGTGAAAGCGCACGGAAACGTAGGAAAATATTGTTGCCCAACGACTTGCCGAAAGTTGCCAAACTTTTTGTAACCGCTGTAAGGCGACAAAACGACTTAAAGTGGAAAAATATTGCTAGTAATTTGTATAAAACTATCAATTATTTATATTTGTGATAGGGTTAAAATTTTGGCATTGATGTTTTAAAACTCATAACAATATTATCATCTCGATTGAATTAATTTACATTGAAAAGGGATATCTATACTAATAGACATTTTAAAACCACAATGCAATTAAAATGTGCAGGTATGTTTTTCTTCCCACCTTGTCAAATGTAAACAGCATCGTATTTACCCACGGTGAACCTGAAAACACAGTAAAAGTTGTACAAATATTCTTCCCAGCATCAACTTTCACTGCTACAAGCACTTATTTGGGATATAATAATGATTTGATATAACATCATGTATCTTGAATCATTTCCCTTATGTTCCCGGTGAGATTTGTTTCGTCGAATCTAAAATCTTCTCGTCGTATCAAACCAAGTGGAAAAATGGATTTTTTCGCTTAACATTCACTGTGAGATACATTTCACATTTCTCTGTTAGAAGCGATTGGAACGTTCTCTCTGCGCATTTGAACGCTGTGTCGTGCCTCAGGACCGAAAAAGGATGATCCTGGCCCGATTTGTGATTTTGTTATAAGAACAAAACCTATGAAGCTACAATTCTGCCGAGAGTACTGTTGAAAACTAGCCATATACGGTTCGGTTTTGTAATGCTGTTTTAGTACTTAAGTACTTATCTCCTGCGATGAGTGCCCCTTGCCCCCGTTCGCTGACGTCACGGGAATTCCTTGCGAGACACCCGTCGCTGGAGCTTATATGTATCGTCATTCTCCTTGAAAACACACGCCTGATCGTCGTTGCGGGATACCTACCGCCTAGGCTCGCTACTAATGCTGCTACGCTCCGTGAATACGAGGACTGCATCAGCTCAATATGTGCGGCTCTTCATCCTGAATACGGGTTC
Source organism: Anopheles sinensis (assembly GCA_000441895.2). Taxonomy (NCBI): domain Eukaryota; kingdom Metazoa; phylum Arthropoda; class Insecta; order Diptera; family Culicidae; genus Anopheles; species Anopheles sinensis. The sequence goes on from KE525326.1 coordinate 164,720, forward strand.
CTTCTCCTTGGGTACTTCAACCAGCCAGCGATTTCATGGATTGCTTCTCAGCCTGATCAGGATTTGGCGTTTAGCTTCTATGAGCCGCGTACGCGCTCTGCACTCTCTGCACAATTTCCCGATGGGATGCACCGATCCGGGCTTGTTCAACTAAACTGCTGCCTCAACACGTGTGGGCGAGTGCTTGATTTGCTGTTTGCGAATAGTGTTGTAGCCTCAGCCTGCTCGCCGATAACCGCCAGCTGTACCCTTCTCCTTCCTTCTGGATGCCTTGGCCCCGAATCTGCCGTCATTAAGAGGATCGAGCGATTGAAGCCCTCTTTATCACCTGGACCCGATGGGATTCCCTCAGCTTTCCTGAAACGCTGTGCTGCTGCCGTGGCCCCTGTATTGACCGTGATTTTTCGCGAGTCATTCAGGCGAGGAATTTACCCGGCACCCGGGAAAGCTTCATGGTTGGTCCCGGTTCACAAAAAAGGGGATAAAAGCGATGCTTGTAACTATCGCGGCATCACATCGCTTAGTGCCTGCGCCAAAGTGTTCGAGCTGCTCGTCTATGAGCCACTTCTTGCCGCCGTCTCTAACTACGTCAGAGCAGCTCAGCACGGATTCACCCCGAAACGCTCGACGACCACCAACCTCGTCGAGTTTGTTAGTCGCCGCTGTAAAGAGATTGATGCTGGTTTCCAGGTTGATGCCGTCTACACGGATATTAAAGCAGCGTCCGACAGTGTTCCGCACTCCTTGCTGCTCGCCAAACTTCGTGTCCTGGGACTGCCTAACTGCCTGATGACCAGGATACGGTCCTATCTAGGCGACCGCTCATATCGCGTAAAAATGGGATCGGACACCTCCTCGCGCAGCATCAGTGCCACCTCGGGGGTACCGCAAGGAAGCAATCTGGGATCACTTCTGTTCGTCTTGTTTATCAACGACGTTACGTTTATTCTACCTCCCGGCAGCCATTTGCTTTATGCGGACGACGCGAAGCTGTTCTTACCGTTACAGAGCCTTGCAGATCAGGTGCAACTCCAGGCCGTCTTGGCGACATTTCAGTCGTGGTGTTCCCAGAATGGTCAACACCACGGGCTCAACGATCCCACCGCCATAAAGATGTTGTACTGCTCGTTAGTTCGGTCTGTCGTGGAGTACGCTTATGTGGTGTGGTGGCCGTCGGCCTCTCGTCCACTGGCGCATCTGGAATCAATCCAGCGGAAGGCTACGCGGCTAGCACGCTGAACCAGCGTAACTGTACCGCGCGGAAATTGTTCGTTGCGGGCCTACTTGACCACCGCATTGACGCACCTGAGCTTCTCTCTGGACAGCGCTTATAAGTCCCGGCGAGAACACTTCGTGCTAGAACGCTGCTTGACGTTGAGGTTCGCCGTACCCGTTTTGGCTCCTCAGATCCTTTACTTTTAATGTGCCGCGAATTTAATGCTGTCTGTGATCGTTTCGAACCAGACATGACGCGATCTCCGTTTGTTAATTGTATTCGTGGGGTGCAACTAATCACCCGTTAATGTACAACTAGATTAAGGCTATGCATCGTGCTGTTGAATATGTAAAAGACTATTTGCTTCAATGGGGCCAAACACGGTCCGTTGAATTCAATAAAAAAAATTACAAATTCCAACTTTTGTTTACAGCAGGACAATTCCTCTGCGTGGTTCAGACTTGACGATGAAACAATAACAAACTCCACATGACGTGGTGCACCCTGTACTTGTACGAACCCGGTTGGGTGATATAATAAAACCACAATTTAGTGTTTCGGCCCAAATGAAAAAAAGTAAGTGAGCATAAGATCAAAACTTTTGGTACGATATGAGAATTCTGATTGAAGGGCTAAACACGTTCCTGTGTATCTGTGAAGTGCATCTAATTCTACCACAGTGATATCTTAATGTGATACAAAAAAAACGTGACAACAAGATGAAGGCTTACCAGGTTAAAAATAAAGTGGACAAGAGCAAATCACATTCAACGTTAGAAGACAAAAAATTAGTAAAATTAAGTATAGAAACGGATGATTGATCATTTTCCATCCCCTTCAATCAGCCCACGACATGTACAGTTGCTTAGTGGCAAGAGAGTGTTGGTCAATAACTGCCAAAACACGAGGTGAGACTATTTCATGTTTTTGTATAGCTTAATTATTTGAGATTTTGCATGGTTTCGCTAATTTTTTGACATTCTTCAGTGTCGGCTATTGAGGGAGAAATAAAGACTATTGGTCTCGAACAGAAAAAATCAAAAGAACAACTTCAACTTCAGCACATTGGTCAACTTCGACGCCGACCGCGCCGAGTTCACCAGGTGTTTGTGCGCGGCTTATTTTAGACACTCGAATTCAACTATACGTAGTTTTGCGAAAATAATAGATAAAGGTCTAAAATTTTCACCAAATGTTTGTTACTAATTACCTTAAAATTAATGTCATTAGTTTTCGTCTACGCCCGCTTGAGGCGCCACAGTAGTACGTCTACAGCGTGTAGATTAACTTTGGGACAGACTTTATACTCGCTGTTCTGGAACATCTACAAACTTTGATCGGTTTAATGATAGTTATATTCTTTTAAAGGGCTGCATGAATAAACTTCCAACTGACTCATTAAATTCACTACATTTAAGGTTAATTTAAAATTTAAACACAAAAATATCTTTGGCATACAGAATAGATTCAAATGGTTTATTCATGCGTGTTACAAGTAAAAAAAGGTGCTGTGTCTAGATAGCATACAACATGAGCTGGGTTACCTTTACACCAAAACATGAATATTTTATCCAAATTTTACAGCATATTCAAATGATACTAAATTTTTGACGTCATTTTTTTTTTCTTGGCCTTTCTTCTCGATCCTCAATCTGACCGTCTCATGTTTCGTTTTTTGCTTTAAGGACTCGTCATCCCTACTGAGGGAAGCATAAAAGATTCTCCACGAATAAAAAGATTAACATTTTCAACAATACTTTTGAGATTCCTTAATCTCATTCTTGCAGCGGAAAGAAAGGAAACGAAAGGCGTTTGAACAAAAAAAAAGTTGAAGCGGAAAATAGCCGTTTGAGACACTTAAGACATTATCGTACATCCTAAATTGGCAATAAACCGCTGGCTTGGCCATGAATGACTATGAAGAGAAAGTTTAGCAAAGAGGCAAAACGCTCCGGTAAAGTTTTTGCTGCTTTAAAAGAATGCTTTAAAAAATTTGCAGCTAGCAGATATCATTTCAAACTGCAATGCAGATTCAGCTCGATTGGAAGGTTGTTGAACACAAAAGCAACAAAGAAAGTTTTGGCTATGCACCAGTTACTGTTTAAAAATAATTTTCTTTTATTAACGTTTAATTTACTTATAACTCTGACGTTTGTATTTTTGTTTACATGAAAGTTGGTATTTTTATCAAGTTGTTCCTTTGGCTGAGATTGTTATGTTTCAAAATGTTATTTAGAAACTTTTAAACATCGTAGATTCTTTTTTTATCGTGTTGATCCCCCACAGTAACGTAATATCCCTTTGTCTCCATGACTTACATGCGTTATTGTTCTTTTCTGGAGCAAAAACTATCAGAGCTGTTTGTGTATCTAAATATGTTCTGTACCTTTCCTATGTGATCCTTAAGCAAAGAAAGTATTCCTTTCGAGTTCGTTCAATACACCAACACATTAGTATGGACAACTATGATCTGCTAACTACCGGATAAAACCCAATCAATCGGAACGTCAATCTTTTTATGTGCTTCATTTCTGTGATGTTTTTCAGTACACCATCAACCAGGCAAACATCCTACCCTGCCTTTAATGATGGAGTTTGTTGAAGCGGGATGAAAGCAATCAGAAAAGCCACACGAGAGAACATATGAGGGTGAAATTTTCTTTCAAGCATATTACCGTTTCTCTTTTCACTTCTGGCCAGGTTTTATTTATAGTTAGGATATCTGCTATAAAAAGCGGTTGTTAGGTGCAAAAGAAAGAAAAACAATAACCAGAAGAAATGAAGAAGGCTTATTAGAGAGAAAAGAGTTATTTTTTAACTATAGAACGTCAATTTTGAAGAAAGATGCTTGTTCGATAGGTATTTAAATCTAATAACTGATCTTGTTTGTGTTTGCGATAAAAAATTACCTCCAAATCGCAACGACTAACGACATATGATTCAGTAAATCTTTTAGAAAAATAGAAGTCCATGCATAACCATTCTTTGGCCTCAGTTGGATGGTTGTTTAAACTGTCAACAGCGATCAAGCAAGTTCTTTACTTTAGTATGATCAATTATGTTCTATAGCTTTAGTAAGGCTCAACATAAGCAATGGAACATGGTTGATACAATTGGAAATAACATAAGATCATCAACATTTTTAATGTAAAATGATGAAACCAATCCTGGTTCATATTGTATTCGGTTGGAAGTACGCATCAGGTTAGCTCAATTGGTTTCCTATCTTACTTTCCTTATCAAGCGTCGTATAAAAGCGGCTTTGCAACAATGAAAAAAATCTTCAAGAGCCTTGTCTTGAAAAGCAAGTAAAAGAAATAAGTAAGCATTAGACGGGCTGAATAGCCATTCGTTTTAAGACTAGTTGTTTTACCGGGTGGAAATTGTTGAATCAATAGTTATTCAAACTGCTTACTTAATGATTGAATAACATCCAATCCTTAATTTAAAGGGTTAAAACCATAAACCCAGAAGCAAATTCGAACTTGCGTGTTGTTCTTACGTGGACTCAATTCAGCCGGCAAGTTGAAATCGGCCTTCAAGTTAATATAGCTCCCTATCATAACACGCCAATCTGCCTCTCGAAATACACAGAGTGCAAATTATCTTAGCAGCAGAACGGGGGAATTAATGATTACGTCCATCGTTGTCGTACTAAAAAAGCTTTTGTTGTAAACGACATTTTTGACAATACTACGATAATTCAATACTTCTAATGACAAACATGTCTTTTTATTTACCTGTTTCGCAACATCATTTACTACAGTGTGTCATTAAACTATACTTTGTCCCATTCTTTTCCTTTGGCGAAAGGCCTCGTACAGTTCCACAAATTGATAATTTTTCAAAAGGACTTCCCATACGTCATAATCACAGTTTTGGTCGCCTCAATCTAATGCGCAACTTTTCTGATTCTTTACTAGTAGAAAGGACATACCATTTTATTAAAAAAAAACTAGTTCTTGACGTCATCAATTTGCTTGTAAATTTTTTTGTATGATTTTTTATCGGGCCTCATTTTGTTTAATTTTGTTTTGACTTGAGTTCATGCTAATTTGTTACCATGACCAAACCAATTTTTAGGAGTTGAATTTGTTTGGTGGCACTGTGGATTCCTTAACTATAAAAATTTAAAAAAGGTGTATTATATGGTGACAAATAAACATGGAACCAACGTGTTCAGACACTTAATAATTTAGAAATGAACATCCGACAGAGCAGGGTTTGAAGTTTAACAGTTCGGTGAAAGCTACTCGAAAATAGTCAAGCATGTTTTAGGACCAATTCTGTAACAAATCAGATAATTTATTTTCTTCCAGCCTCATGACTAAAATTTGTTTCAGAAGCTGAAACTGTCTAGATGTTTATGCAATGTTTGAGCCAATTTCCATCTGAGTGCGTGTGAGTTTTTGGTTCGCAAAACGTTCTTTACAACACAACTTCAAAAATAGTTGTCCCGGATGCAAATACACCCGAACCATAAAGTTGTTCAATTTCCTTTTCCACCGTCTGGTGCATACATTTGGAGGATAGTTGAAGCTAAACAGTCTGTGAGCTAAACACGCCACAGCAGCGCTCCATGGTGGCGAAATGCATCGTAAGTTTAATTTAATTACAATTATTTATGGGCAATGTGCAATGAAATTTGCATCAACCAGGAACCCACCAACGTCAACGACGGAGCGAACCATTTTGATATACGCGCACTGGACAAGAATTATTGCCCTACTTTCTTGGTCGGTGCAGCTCTGCCGCAAGTGAAATGCTGAGAATTTATTAATTTAGTTAAGAGATCGGTTCCATGAGTTGCGCTACAAAGGTTGTTGTTCAGTTTGAATCAATGGTTGGATAGCATACCATGTTGAAATATATAAAATTAGGGTATGTGTCGCATTGGCTGGCTACGTCAAAATCAGTTGCGCGGAAACGGCGCAACGGTACCAGCAATGATCTTGCTATTTAAAAATGGTGTTTACTTTTTTAACGTTATATTTAGTAATCGCGTCATGAAAACTGGCAGGTCATATTTTCAACTCATGATGACCTCAATTATCTTAAAAACCTTGTCAGTAAGTTGTGACTCATCGATATGCCGGTAAGATGAATGAACATCAATTTTGTTGTAAATTTGTCAACATTTTTAAATTGTTTATTTTTCAAAATGATGAATCAATAAATTTCATTCAAAGCAGATAGATAAAATATACGAGGAGAGTAAAGAAGAAAAATCCTTTTAAGAGTGAAACATGAAAATTGAAAATCATGATTGATATGTTAACTAGTTATGCTTGGATTTAATTTTAATATGTCGCGTTAAATGTAAAAAACAACATACAGCTGTCCACAGGAATGGATAATAAACCAAGCGGAAAGCATCAGTGATGACATCTGAAATTATGGAAACAGCGATAAAATGTTCAATATACAAAATTATTTTTTCAAAATGTTTCTTGATAGCAAATAACATGGCACGTTGTGTTTATTTTAAAATTAGCGTTCACGATCGATGGTGACGGTGTTGATTTTTTTAATGAGTGGATATTGGTAACAGTTTCGATTTAATGATACGTATTCAACCAATTAGTCACACTTGTCCTAGGGCGGAACATGCAGTCAAACAAGAGGGCGTTTGTGATTCAGCTTAGGGAGGAGGAGAAGCATGAGTGACAAGAGCGTCGACTTCATAAAACTTATACGCACATCCATATTTCTGGTATGTTTTATTATGCGTTTTTATATAATGTCCACACCATAGTGACTAATGCAAAAATTAAAGTGCAATAGATTTAAGTTCCGATGGATTTCCTTATGAAAATAGCAGAAGCAAACTATTAGCGATATTCGATGCTTAAAATTGACGTTTAGTAGCTAAATAACATTACAAAACATATAGCGCCCGAGCAGGGACAGAATGTTTAAATTGCACTTCAACCATTGTAGGCATTATTTGACGCTTGAATTAACTTACTATTCAAAAATCCTCAAGCTTAAAAATTAATAATATTATTACCCTCCTAACTAATCGGGGTCCACGACAGCCGAGCGGTGTCGCCGGTTAGAAACTCGGCCCATGACCTCGACGGCGTGGGTTCGAATCCTAACAGAGACCGGGACCCTCCCCTGTACGAGAGCAGTAACTATCCGTGTACATAAGAGAAAAAGTCTTGTAAGCCCTTCATGGACAGGCATGACCAAAGAGGTCGTTACGCTAAGAAGAAGCCAAGACCCTCTAACTACAAGGATAAAATCAACTGTTTTCTCACTATGTATTTCTGCTTTTTGTTTTCAAATTTTAATAAATTAAGATGAATTATTTCTGATAATCGAATTTGTTTTCTTTTCATCGTATTTTATTTGTTTTGGAAGTAAGAATTAGATTTGAGTTTTAATTACAAAAAAAATGTCATTCAAATTTTAGCCAATTTCGGATAGAATGTTATAGATGATGAATAAATTAATTTCCATGATTTACTGTGATAGTTGAGCATCATAAACTATAGATTCTCGCAATACCGAATATACTATATTTTTCTACTTCAGCTTAACGGTCGTCTTTGGAAATACATGCTCTAGAGAGCATTCATACCTTTTCCCTTTTTGTACGTAGATAATCACTTTTATGGTTGGAACTCGAACCTACACCATCAATGGGTAGGCAGGGCACTTTGCTTGTAGGCAGGTCTTCTAACCGGTTTAGCCACACGTCTCTCCTAGACCCTGGAACTGATATATTCTTGGCTTGGAGATTTCTTGTTGAACCCGAAAAAAGTCTAACATAATGTTGATGTCATCGCTAAATTGTATACCCGCAGCCACCAAACAGTACGCTGCAGCTCTTTCTTAAAAGTGGTCGTAGTTCTTGCGTTATAGTTGCGCAAACGAAATGAATAGACTCCCTCGAAAGATTGTGCCATAAAGTTGAAACCTTGCTCGTGATTACTGCAGATGCAATTCAATCCATAGCATGAGGTGGAAAAAGTTTTGTTCTGCGGACATGTGCAGAAGCTGATCCAAATAATACGAGAAAATTGCACCACCTTGTACAGCAAGTAATGTTGGCCAAAACCAATGGATTGAGTTTAAAATAAAGAAGCCTGAAGTAAGTAAAAGTTTTTTTTTGAAACTTCGTGCTCGTGTTTTTCAACGGTGTGAAATATAGGCTGCATGTACTCTGAATAAATTTTTTGACCAATGTGAAAGAGATCTACTAAATAAAAAACATTTTGACATTTTTTATGAGATGCTAAAGCATTTCCAAACAGTGTCATTTTGTATTGAAATCATAGTTCAGTCTATGAATGGTTGTATCCTAAGGAATGTTCGATTGAAAATAAAATGTATACGTGCGTGGACAAACAAACGATATATGTTTGTGTAAATATATCGTTTAGAATACAAAATTGGCTAAGAGCAACAGCATTTTTTGTGTTACAAATAGTTTGGTACTGAGACCATGAACCATATACCGTTTAATTGAAGCATTCCAATAAAGAAGCTACTAGTCACGGTAGTCTATTTAAATTTATTGCCCCAAATTTTGGGAAATGGTGCACTTGATCGTCTTCAGCACTTAAGTGCTTAGAAAAGATGAGGATGAGCAGGAACAGAAAATAGTGGAGGCAAGTACGTGAGAACATGGCATGATGTTCGTAATATGCCTATATGGCAGACCCAGAGTTCTAATGCCACAAGTAAAGTTAGCGAATTCTTCACAAGGGACGGTGTGGAAACATGGAACATCAGTTAACAATTTCGGGTCATAAATATAAGTCAGGATCATTTGGTGGATCAGTTTCCTTCTTGATCAGAGAAAATGAGCAAGTTTAATTGGAACATGCTTAGTTTTGATTTAAAAGTGGTTTACGTCTTGGATGTCGTTCACAGTTTATTGTACATCCTTGGATTATTATTCAAAATAATGCAAAATAAAGGTTTCAATAGTTATGATATATGGTCTTTGACGCTGAATTGAAATTCTCCTAGTGATTTTTTATCATAGTGTTTATATGGACCTCAATAGTGCTAAAATTCAAACATGAAGTGTATAACCCAAACAAGGAAACAAGCGTGGTCAACTTAAATTAATTTATCAAAGCTTTTTAGTTTTGATTCCAACAGCTCTTTCCAACATCAATTCAAATGCAGCAATTGACAGCTAGTTGCGGTTAGTTGGCTACATTTCGTCCATCAATCTATCAAATAGACAAAAAAGAAGTACCTAAAACATGCAATCAGATTGAATCATCCTGGAATACCACCATCAAATGTCCTATTTCTAGATTCAATTGATTTTGTACGATGGAACACTTTTGCAAGGATATTGGATTATTCATTCACAGATCAAATAGGATCCGTAGTCATAGAAACCAATGAAAAAGTATAACCAGCTGGATTAACAACTCATCAGAAGATTGAATATTTGTTTGCGTTTTACATACATTTTTTACAACCAGGCTGTATCCATTGCTTCACTTAGAAATATTTGTCACCAGATTTTTGCCCAAAGGCATATTAGTGAACAGCAATTTCTCTTTATTTTTGAAGATTTGGCAAAAACAAAATCCAATTGTTTGAAACGTTTTTCTAAGATAAACATTAGTTCAGAAAAATGTGCGCAAGAAAGCAAATACATTGCTACGCCTTAAAAACTTAATACATATTTTTACAATTCCAAATGACGCTAAAAGTACGAAAAAATGTTTTTAGCGTAGTCTTTTTGATGGTCAAAATTAGTCGAACAAAGATATCTATTTGGATGATAGTGTAAAGACGCAATTTTCATCTTTTTCATCAGTCAAAACGACTGTCTTAGCCATGCCTGCCGGTTAAGGGTCAATTCATCCACTAGCCATGTATTTACAATTGGTTCAATCAAATTATTATAAGGACGGTTCTTTATAACTGACCAATATTTTGGCACACCGAAGGTTTATACAAAAAAAAAACAGTAATTACATCCTTTCGAAGTAAGTCACTTGACAAGCAATATTATTGCATATATGCTTACATCAAGTTGCTTTTTATGAAAATACATGATATAGCGCAGAATTTTCCGATCATAGTTGGGTTTACTTATTTATGTTGATGCTAATTTATTCAGTAATGCACACATAAAAGAAGTTCCGTATCGAATGATTTTAAAAATTGTATTAACATCTTTTGCAAAGCAATAGAAATTCGTCTAGAGATTTTGAAAATACAAAAGTGTGCTAAAACCGCTCGGCAGTCAACTTGTTAAAAGTGAATGAGGAAACGCTTAAGTGGTACTTTCCTCGGAAAGCACTTCAATGAGCAAAATTTTACGGTTCAAGCCATTTGAAAGATATCAATTGGATTGAAAATTTAACAAAAAATCATTACAAACCATTTAGCCAACGTTTGTGCATTGTTAGTGATTATTAGTGATTATAAACCTTTAGTATTGTTTGAATGGCCACCAGTATTTTTTTGTCTTGATCATTTTTCGAATTATTTAATTTAAATGTGTTACAACGGTAACTTCTCTGTGGGCCTTGAGGTGGAAACTATGTAATTACACTTGACCAGTATTTTTCACACACGGAAAAGTGAAGGAACTTTTCCGCCATTCGCTGAGCATTTTCATTCTTTTCGACAAATTATTCTCATCCTGATAAACCGTTCGGTATTTGCTGCAGCTTTTATCAAAGGTTGAATTGAAGAAAACAAATGATACGGAAAAATAATCCTCGGCCTTTGAATCGTAAGGTTCTTCTGTGGAACAACAATAGAATGGTTCACCTACCCGTTAATGACGACGACGATCCAAATTAATTCTTCATGCTCAACATTGCTGTTGCACACAATTGGTAGAAGAAGTAGGATTATCTTTTGAATACCTTTCGACCCAAACTGGAAGATTCTGGTGCCTGGAATTTCACCTTCAGAGACAGTGGCAGGTTCTCAATAGAAAAAAACATGCCTTATTATGCCATAAATGTAAATCACGCTTAGTCGAGTACGAAGGTGTCCGTGGCGGCTATGGATAAACTTGCAGATCATATGGTTTGCTGGAAACGCAAATATTATTACTACATTTGTGTACAGACACATGTGTTCCATAAAAGACAGGAGAAAAATGAATTGTTTCTAGAAGTGCGAATAAAAATTACACTTTTACTTTACATTCCGTCTTTTAGTTGCTCGTTTGTGGCTTAAACCGTTACAAGCAAGTGGGCATCCAAGTTCCATTAATCTTAAAAGCCATAGAGTAAATACATCTAGTCTAATTTAGCTCTTTTCAAATCTCAAAACAGCACCTGTATTAGCATCTGAAATTTTGCATTATTGCTTTTATGTGTGCCCTTCTTAGTTAATTACCAGACGTATAAGTTGAAAATGTCCGGTTTTTTAAGGAAAGTAAAATACGGTTTCAGGGAAAACTATAAAATATTTTTTATTCAATGTAATACCCGTTTGCTTCTATACATTTCTCACATCTATCAGGCATATTGTACATCCCATTTCAATAAAACTTTTTGGGCTACGATAAAGACCTAGTCGACCTATTTTTCGACACCTTCATTTTTTGAAAAGCGCTGCTCTTAAAATACAAGGCCCATAGAAGCAAAAATATGATATTATGAAGGAGACAAGTCTGGAGAGTACAGCGGGTGTGATAGAATCTCCAAGATGAGATTTTTTATGGTCTCCTCTTAAATCACCACTCTGGAATTGCCGAAATCACTCATCATATTTTTTCACAGATGGAGCTAATATACCATAAGCTTCACACAGCAAACAATTTTCTTCGACACTTTTTTTCTTTAAATGAAAAAAAAACAAAACCAGCGTAAATGTTTGTTATTTGAAGCAAAACTCCTCATATTGTATATGATACACTATAAAGATACATCGTTTTGACCAAATGAAACTGATATATCTTGAAGCCTAATATCAGACGAAAAAAATAACATATCATTCAAACTGATCAAGTGAGTATAAACCGGTAAAAAATGACAAATACTTCAACCGGATATTTTCAACATACACAGCTGGTATAGCGGTGTGCTGTATTTTTCGGAAAATTTAGTTTCATAAAAATCCAATACATAGATTTTGTAAATAATGCCCTTGTGAAAAACAAATGTTCCTCATGTAATGTGTTTTAATCATAATCAAAAATCATTAATTTTTTAAAAGATGCCTAGGGTGATCAGTATTCTATGTGAAATAATAAACTATATAAAGCGAGTTTCATCTCTAACCTAGCAAACCTAGAAGTCAATTCCTTGGTTACTTAAGCAAAAACTGGGAAATTTATGTTTCAGTAACATGTTACGCAATTTTCAGCCGAATGAATCAAAGAGACGAAACAATTGCTATCATTTTTGATGGCCAGCTGTCATTAGTTCTAAAAAATGTTTGCTTCATAAGTATATGAAAATACATCATTAGGATGATATAAATATTAAAAAAAATTCTTTTGGGATGCTTGATCTTTGCTTGATCATCGAAAACCGAATGCTTTGTTAGTTTCAAAACTAAATAAATCAAGACAGTTAGTACTAAAAAGTGAGCTAAAACCGCTCGGCAGTCAACTTGTTAAAAGTGAATCAAGAAACGCTTAAGTGGTACTTTCCCCGGAAACCACTTCAATGAGCAAAATTTTACGGTCCACTCCCGCCTGAGGGGATCACAAGGGCTAAAAATTCCGTTGCCAGTTCACGAACAATGGACAATTTTGTATACGCTCACCGAAGGGGTGGAAGAGGTGGAACTAAAGGAAATAGATACCAGATGATTCCGAAAAACAATTTGTTGTCTTTCACAGCCTTCAGAGATTTGCTCAAACATTTTGGAAAACAAAACCTCTAAGGGAAAGCGTTTGTGATGTGGCTATGTATGTGGCTACGCCTTCTGACATAGCGAAAGCATGGGATGAAAGCAATCTTGCATAGAGCATTGTTTCCTTCCTAACGCGTGCCAAACGCCATTGACACTGTCCATATTGACACGAAGTGACTTCCATGTGATTATTGAACTCCTTGTTGATTACTAGTGAATTCGATTCCTATAAAACATATAGTTATATGGCCGATACTCCTACATGCCACCTGCGAGTGGTAGTGTAGCGAGCTAGTGTAGAGTAGGACACATCTCGGCGTACTACACACCGCTGTAGTACGCCAGCAGATAAGTGTATTAGTTTAAGTAAGAATTAAGTATTAAACCGTGTGCAACTAGGAAATAAATTATTACGAGCCTAACTCTCAACCTGATAAGTCATCACTCGTAACTATATATTTCAACTGCTCAATGCATGTCGCTTTGATGAATTAAAATATTTTGAGTGTTTTTAATCACCTGTTATTAACACACTACATAAAACGAGAAGAGTGCGCAAAACGAACTCCCATAAACACGACGAACCATAAGGTCAAACCAATTTTGCATTGATTGCGAGAACATTTGGTGCGAACATGAGTAACGGGTAGGAAGTGGAAAAACGAAAATCAATTTCAGTTTACAGTCAACTGTAGTAAGTATGTGCACCAGGTCCTCCTGTCCTTTTCAGTTTTCTTCTGCCAAAGTTGTACGGTCAAAGTTTTACAGCTTCAAATCATTAGAAAGCATCCGGTGAACCCACCAAAACAGACTGTCACATTTTGTTTGTGTCGTCTCTTTGCTAGACAGTGCACTTTTGAAACACTATTTTGAATTATGTCGGACGCCATTAGCTTTTCTAAATGCGTGTCCAAATAATGGGTCGAAAGCAACATCATCGTTGATGCCGTGAAATGAGCGTAAATTTAGGCGACGGAAATGATTGAGAAAAAATAGAACAGAAGGAACAAAAAACGGAGCCTGTTTCATGACATACACACGCACCGGGAGCAAGAAAAAGATCAGTAAGATTGTATGTGTTGGACTATCGTTTTGGTGAATCGCGCTGAGAAGCGACGACGACAGCACCGGGGTGGGTGGAGTATTGATATTGGTATTCGGACGCAGTTCCGGTTGAATATCATCATCGAGCAATCGTGAGGGTAGCTTTCTTCTTCGATGGGTTCAGTTGGTCGCATCTTTCCAAGACAGTTTCCACCAAAGGATGCTCAAGTGCTGCTCTTAGTTTTCCTACCAGCAGCTTGCGTCTTTCGTAGAATTCGAGCTTCTTTCAAGGCGAATCCTACCCGTACCGATTAAGGATAGAGTCTCCAAACATAAGCTGGAAAGTCGGCTAGAAAAGAAAATGGCAATAAAAAGAAAACAAACTAAACATTTGGACCGGCTGAAAAGCCAAACGATAATTTCATGCGGGTTAAAAGTGAAAAAAAGCCACAATCGTAGAGAAGATAGACGGATTGCGGAAAAGGGGTTTTTATGACAACGTGCTGATTTGAAAACCATTTGCGTAAGCCTCTTTGAAGCATTCGAACCAAGCAGGTTAATTTTTTAACCCTAGATTCGTTATGGCAATGTACTAGGAAGCAAACTCACACCAACATTGAAAACAGTCAAAAATGATGGGAATCCATCCCAAATGAATGGAAAAATATTTCCATACAAAATGATTAAGTGTCAAACGGCTTTATGGATGTTATTGACTTTAATTTAATTTAAAGTAGTAATTTGGGTTTCACAATTTACAATGGAGTACTTTAATGTACGATGACTTGCAATGGTCAACTATGGTCTAATGTACTAATCACAAGAATTAGAAATAGGACTAACAAAAAACTTAAACTGTTAATTAAAAAGACATCATAACGTTGTGGTCGAGGATTTTGCTAACTTATGCTATCACTCGTTTTGCATAAGCGTACTTGATCATTCATAATGGTTAGGAAGCTCTGGTTCACAAAGACAAAGCGGGCAGAAATTTACGTTTGTGTAAGAGCTAATCGGTTCAAATTTCAAGAATATTTATATGCCACAGTTTTTGGTAGCTTAACACAGATCGTCATAGTAATTGCAGTTTCCTTAATCACACAAGTTAATGCAAAGCTTTCGCTAAACTAAGGTAGTTGACGATTTCGTGTAACTTTCGTAAAACTTTTCTGACCTTGCACCCACACGTCGGTAGAACATGTGAGGGTAAGTTTTTAATACGAATAAGCGGGCTCGTTTGCATTTGACTATTAAGTCTGGGGTAAACTATTCCGAGAATAGGATTAAACTTGCCCGTAACCATTCCCGCTTATCGTTGCACCGTTTCACTGAGCTGTGACAAACATGAGAGGTAGATTACACAACCTAACGATTTTTAAAAGGTCGTGCAAATAATTTTACACATAACAATTTCATACCCACGTTGGGCAACTGTAAAATAAGTTGAACAAAATCTATAATTTTAATATATCCTGATGAGACATACAACAGTGCAAGTTGATAAGATACAGTAAAAACTCATCCAAAAGTTTGTACTTGTTTCGTGTTACGTTACGTGCCGATTTAAATATATAACTTCTATGCTAGTTATTGAAAAATGCAATATTTTTGGATACGAACTAAATTTTAACGACGATTGCATGAAACTTTCGTCCAGATGCTAAAATAATGCTGCCCGCATGAGTGAAGGTATATCTGCTTTCGTTTATTGCACTCGCAGATCATTCCCAAAATCGATGGTTAAAGCACTGATAACGTGAACTGCTAAGGTTGAAATGCTGATATGCCTACGAGCTAGCGGAACTTCATGGAAGGAAAACACTTCGTTAGGAAAGAAAAGTTTTTATCGTCCTACGTGTCCGGGATGAATGAGTATGCATGTCCCTCTTTTTCACATAGAGATTCAATATCATCAGAATAAGATACAAATCAGATCAAATTTACATTTTGCTGAACATCACGTATTGCAAAATGTGTGAAAACTCACTGTTTTGGTAATTATGTTTCTATTACACGGAAAGTATATCAGCCTTCAAGACATTCACATTTGTTCTCATTTAATACTTAAAGAAAGTCTAGAAAGCTTTGGAAGTACGTTTTTCTTTGGAAATGTTCAGAAGTCACATATTTTTTTTGTCGTCTGACATTCACAAGGGTACACTTATAATCAATATATGTGCGAAGGATCGCGATAATGCTCAGGCATAATTATCATAATTAGTATGATATACCGTTGTGAACCGATGCACAAATAGGTATTAAAGATTAAGATCTCGATATCGTTTTGCGATTGCTCTTTAATTACGTAGCACCCTGAAACGACAGCCAGGCATTTATTGTAAAGTTTGCAGATTTGCATTGATCAAACTGATGATTTTGATAACATGATCTCAAATATATGAATAAGATTATTTTGTGAACAAGATTATTTTCATGTTTTTCTAACATGTGTTGCCTAACCATTTGATCATAGTGAGAATTGAGTAATTAATTTATGCTATAATTATTCATGAATGTTTTATAAAAGTTATCAATACGGATTTACCTAAAATAATTTGTTATAAAAGTAGTAACACTGTAATTGGTAGACATTGTGAATACTGTTTCTTACTGCTGAACAGCAAGGCAGCATTAATGTACAGATAAAACCACCAATGGGGGTGCCCATGGCGCAGCGGTAGCGCAAGAAAACACCACGCCATAGGTGTGGGATCGAATCCCGAGTCTGGCACCCCCCGGTATTACGAACGGCTGACCACCGATCTGATAATATACCGTCTATCGGTCACAGTAACTCTCTACGGAGAGAGGCCTTGTCCCACTTGGGGATGTTGAGCCACATAAGAAGAA
>KE525326.1:182036-192569 GCA_000441895.2 Anopheles sinensis
ATAATTGTACAAAATGATTCGAAAATTATCGGTTAATTCATATTTAACCTTTTTAAAATGTAAAGCTAAATCAAAACTGATGTTTCATAAAATTCATGGTAAATGTTTTGCAAGTTTTTGGGGCCTTCAACTTAAAGCTGCTTATAATTTTTAGAACGATTAATAGGCCTCTGATTGGTAGAAAGATGACGTAATAGGCTTAGATTAGCAAGTGCTAATGTGCTCACTTTTAATGTTATAAGAAGAGGTTTATAGGTTGACGGGAGTAAGCGTTTGAAAATTAGTCCTAGATTTGCTCTTCCGTCGAATTTTGTTGAGCGTTATGGTACATTATCATATTACATATTCATTTGTTCATTTGTTCATGACGAAGGATTTCACTGATGGAACGAAATAATCGTTGATATGATATGATCGTCGAAAAGTTATCATTCAGTTTTCAAACTGGCACACTTGACAGTTTGTCCTAGAAATTTGCATAACACATATTTACGGCCTAAAACCGGCCAAATGTTTTACGATAGACGGTCTGGCACGTTTTATGGATGTAACACTTTGAACCAAGCGACACCAGCTGGTACAAAGCCATTAATTTTAATCATCATTATTCATTCTTTAAAGTTCAGAATGATCCCAGGAACAGCCAATGATGAAGTTTGATGCAAAAACTTACTTATTGCAGTCGTTTGAATTTCTTTCAACGAAACGTTAATATCCATTCACATAGCGTAAAGCTTATTGCAATAATGAAAAATTTCGTTTGTCAAAAAAGTAGTTTGAAAAATAAAGGACTTGTGACTCGTAATAAGCAACTTAACGACAGCCCATGTAAACGTTATTCCGACATATTAAGTTGGTTTACTTCCAGTTTAATATCATCATTAAGGTATATGTATGAAATGAAAATAGAGCAACCATGATTCCAACCAACAACCACGAATGCTTGTTGCTCGCATCAACAAAGTTTTCAACTCTAAAGATCAATAGAGGCAATCGTTATCTATGGTGATAATACAAACTATAAATTTTATAATAAAAGTACTTTGGAACTCTGATTATACCTCGGGCTTGGCTTTAAGGTTGAAACTACATTACGATAAAGCGTGCAGCAGGGTTGATTCAAACCATCGAACCATCCCTGAACGCAGGATACCAAATGAAAACCCAGATATTCTGGGTTGGCTGAAGATTGTATGCGTGAAAATCAGCTGAGCTATCATAAAACAAGTTAATTCCCTTTTCGGATGAATTTATAAAATTCTTGTAATTACCAAAAAGTGTCACCGACTACAAAAAACAAAAAATATTATTTATAGAACTATTCAATAGGAAAATTAGAAAAAGATCTGGACTAGATGGGCCCTGTAAATGGATTCGGTTTTAGTTGAATGAAATCACCATGTTGTATTGCTTGAACTTTTGAGATGTAAGCTCGAAACCACTGTGGGTCCATTGGTCCAGTGAATTTTTTGTGGCATCACAGTTCAATGAAGCAAACCATGAACTGCGAAATGAAGCAGATCTTGAAAAAAAACTAAGATGATGAAAAAAACTAAGAGTTGAAAACAATGTCCAATGGAATACAAACATGAAATAAAAGGAATCAAAAAAACTTTCAACGGGATTTCGAATCGACAAGATATCTAACAATGAGGTTTGCAGACAAAGTTTCGGAAAATTGTTGACTGACCAACGTAAACTACGCTTGTAGAAGAGAAGGAGGAGGAAATGGAAAAAAGTTTTTTGTTGTGGTAGCGGTGTTTCAGTGCAAGGCTAAGCTTTGTGGGTGAGGTCGTGATTAGTGAGCTGGTTTTTTTCTTTTTTATGTAATGTATTACATCAAAATAATAGTTTCGTTTAAAATTTTAAAGTTGATCAATCATGTAGAGCAGGTATGCCAAACTGGCGGCCCTTTTAGTCTTTGGATGCGGCCCGCGAGAATTTATTGAGATCTACTTTTTGATTAATTTTTTTTTATTAAAACAATTGACTGCCGAAAAATCGAATTTTTTCTAAAATCCTCTGAGAACGTTAAGATTGCAAACTGTAGAAGTAAATGAAATATATAGAATGTGAAATTTTGTAAATTTTTAAAACAATTTTTGCTGAGCCACGTTGATTTTCTATTCAAGTTCATCATTGCGGCCCGCGAATCATCGGAAATGTATAAATGCGACCCGCGAAGCATCGGAAATGTATAAATGCGCCCCGCTAATGGAATGAGTTTGACACATCTGATGTAGAGAAAACAACTCAGGAGTTTTTAATCTCGTAATTGAAATAAATATTCTTGTCTTCAATCTCTAAATCTCTTAAAACATTATATGTAAACTGATTTGCTTAATATGCATAATTTAAAATAAATTTGAATACGACTGTTTTGTTTTCTTTCAGTGGGGGTTGGGGGACTGAAAAAACACGTACGCAAAGGGAACAAGTCTCGTAAGCTCCTCATGGGGCAGACATGACCGAAGACGGTTGTTACGCCAAGAAGAAGAGCATATTTTGCTTTGAGTGATCCTTTAGAGAATCCTAGAAAGTCTAAGGGCGATTTTGATGCTACGCTGGTTTTATTCGAATGGCTGTTAAAAATGATTATTGGTGTTTATTATTGTCCACATCCAAAGCTTAAAATCAATCAGACTCGAGTGACATTGCATCAACTTTTCAAGAAAATGCGAGGCTTTTTCTTGCTATAGTGCTAAGTGATTTTGCACAAATGGTGTTGTTTTACTGATTATTTTGGTGAAAATGGAAGTTGTAAGTATCGAAACAGCTTGAAATGCATTTCGGAAGTATGAGTAGAGGTTATTCTTTGTAGCTGGACGCAAACCTGGCTTTTCAAGTCCTACATTCGACCAAACACTTGTGATAGCTATCGTGCGTAGAAAAGATGCTTCCGTAAGAGATGGGGCCAAAAAGCTGCTAACCTATAAGAGTATCATCGATGGAACAAAGGTATAAAATGTTCTGAAGATTTTCAAAAAGCAGAAAAACCAAAAAGAAGCGAAAAACTAGCTACGCCGATCAAACTAAGTGCGCGTAAGTTATACAATAAACTTCTGTGTAGGAAATCAACATGCGTTATCATGGAAGATAAAACATACATCAAATTTGATTTTTAGATATTTCTGGGGGATCAGTTCTGCACGTTTCGTACTAATCAAATCATTCAAGATACCGACACATCAATTTTGAACGAAAAATTTTATTAGAAAAATGTTATGGTAAACAGTTTGCGATTTTGGAATGCTTTCAGGTGTATTTGTGCATAACTGACACAATGACAGCGGACGTTTGTGTTGTGGAATGGAAGCATTCGACAATTAATAACTATAATTAGAAAACACTACCATAAAGTACAGTTTTGGTCAAATTTGTCATCAGTACATCATCCGAAGGATACGGTAGTGTGGTAAAATGCCGACGTAGTAAAATTCATTCGCAATCAGATATATCCGTTAAAGTGTCCCCAGGCCATACCCATACAAAATGTTTGATCCCTAGCAATGGTAAATTTGTAACAACAAGGTACAAGGTGAATAACACGACCTAATTGAAATTATTTGTTTTGATATATCCAATAACTTACCAAAATGTTCATGACTGATAAGGTAAATGTATTATCATATACGAAATTAAATAATATGAAAACATGTAGGATAATTTCTTCGAATAATGTAACTTATCCAACATGTGTACACCATTCGATAGATTTATCTGCTACCATTCAACTTTCAATAGTAACACGATTTTTATCATAACGAATACATAAATCATCTTACCGCCGCAAAAAAGATTGATACTACCCATGTTGAAAACCAAGAAATAAAAAGCATGACAAAATCCCAACGTTCCTGCTAGTTTTCACTAACATGGTGATGGATGTTTTAAAAGTGCTTCGTACTTTATAACTGCAATCCATTTAACGAGACATAAGGCTACACAAAATGGTGAACCATTTCGCCACACCGAAATTTTTTAATGTCGAAGAAGTTTTCTATAAGGTACTAAGCAGAAGTCACGTCATAAGAGCACGTGGCTAGGACGAAAAAATTGCTTCTTATAGAGTACCTGGTGAGAAACATCAGCTTTACCGGAAGCCACATGATTAACTCTCAGACAGTGTCCTCTTCAGTAGTAACAAAGAGCTTCTTCTAGTATTTTCTTGGCAACTGCATGATAAAAGTTACAAAACAAAGAACACTGTCACATCCAGCACGCTCCATGGTGGGAAAGCTGGTCACAAAATAGTGAATCCTCTGGCTTGTATAGTAAGGAAAAGGTTCTTACAAGATAAGCATCGCTTGTTTAAAGTACAGAGATTGTCAAAAATCTCTACAGATCGCACAGGAAAGATATCGCACCAAGAAAAAATGTCTTTCTGACAGGTACATTAGAGCGTCAAACGTGACGTAGCTGGGTGTTTTAAACGAAAAAGAGCCAAGAACATGTCAGCGTCATCTTGCTACAGGTCTTAGAGGAAAAGAAGCACTATTTTTTCCTACTTTGCACATTGTGCTGCATAAACAAAAGAACATTTGAACATATTTAGAAAAAATTGTAGGACATTTATTAGTGCTCAACGCCATACATTTAAGTTGAAGTCAGTTTTAACCTGGAACAAGTCCACCTTACAAGAAAATTGTATATTGGTTTTGAAAAATTAACAAATTTTAGTTACTTCTAATGCAACGAATTCAAGTTTGTTTATATATTTCATAAATTATTGGTACCTATTTTTTCATGAAATAGTACAACAGATTGTATTACGAACGGCTGACGGCTGAAAATATCTCATCTGCATTTTGCTATTGAGTTTCGAGAGTAACGAACCAGCATAGAGAAATTAACTTCAAAATGATCAGCCAGTCGTATTAAACTTATCGCTCTTATGTGATTCTGCATGGCAAGTAAACCATTATTGAAACCTACAATTGGCAGACAGCTTCCGAAGTAAAGAAGAAATGGCGGTATGCAAATCACACTCCGAAAAGGTTTTACCTGCAAAATGAAGAAACTTTGGCAATTTTGTTTCAGCTGTTTAGTTTTCTTATGAATAGAGGCTGGTTTTTACACGTGCTGATTGCATTTTTATTGCATTGTAGATATGAGAAAACTTCTGCGATAAAGAAGCATAGTTTGTCTTTGTTACAATAAAACTTTCATGTTGTTGGCTGGCTCTAGTCCAAAACTTTTTATTTCTTTTTCAAAAATTTAACCTCTTCAAGTTCAAGCATATTTAAATTGACAGAATTTAATATTCTAAGGTTAATGTAAACGTGTGAATTAAACAAAATAAACATACGACAAGGAAATTATCAATCGTGCAATTTTTCACCTTTTGTCCTACTACTGTGTCCGAAAAGTAAGGTGACTTTGCGTTTTTTTCTTAAATGGTGTTTTTATTAGGCCAAATGAAGGTCTTCACCTTTGAAGTAATCCCCTTCCGATGCAATGCACCTCTTCCCCCTCTTCTCCCACTCCTCGAAGCAGTTGGAAAATGCGGATGCTGGGATGTCCTTTAGTTCCGCCGTCTCTGCGGCTTCTATCTCCTCTATAGTGTTAAAACGGTGTCTCCAAAGCGGCCGTTTTAGCTTGTTGAACAGCCAGAAGTCGGCTGGTGCCAAATCTGGCGAATATAGCGGTTGCGGAACAATATGGGTCCAGTTGTTGCGAAAAACTTCCTCAAAATGATGGCCGCATGGAAGCGCGCATTATCGTGGTGCAAAAACCAACCCCAAAACATCTTTCAAGATGGTGTTGACCAAGGCTTTGGAAATCCAAACACTTTCCGAAAGGTCTCGTGACGTCAACCGACGATTGTTGACAACCAAATCCTTGATTTGGAGGACGTGGGCTTCGTCCGACGAGGTTGATGGTCTCCCCGGACGGTCCTCGTCTTCGACCTTCTCAAGGTCATTCTTGAAATCCCTGTACCATTTTTACACATTTTTCTTCTATATAGATTCTTCCCCGAAGGCTTTTTGTAACATTCGTAATGTTTCGGCAGCGTTTATTTCAATGCGCAAACAAAATTCGATACATGCGCGCAGCTCCACAAACTTGGACAACGTCAATATGGCCGAAAACACTTGGCGCAGCTCCGAAAAAAAATTGTCACTCCTAGCCGGGTTGACTTTGTGACTTGAAACTTGGCCGATTTGTCAAAAACATACATATTGACAAAAGAAAATAAAAACAAGAGGCTTCTTTTGGTGCGCGAAATTTGACATCCAATGTCACCTTACTTTTCGGACACAGTAGTATATAAGACTTTTGTACTGTAGAAAACTTTCATATTGCAGTGAAAAATTTTTTTCTATTACTTTCTACTTGAAAACATTTGAATCCTACCATCTCGAATATAATATGAATGCCCACCATAAATGGTTGCTCATGATGGCTCATTTAAGGCAAATGAATCATATTCGAAGGGAAAATACCTGAATGAAAATCAATACAGTGATTTTACTTCTACTCAGAAAGATGAACACAGCTTATCTTCGGAAAAAATGAAATCGTTCAAGAGGTATTGCTTGTACTTTTCGGAGTGGCTTGGAATAAATTAGAACAGAAAAAGAAACAATGTGCTTATGAAATGATAAATACTGTCAGAAAGTTTAAGCAAGCAGAAAGTGATTCAAAACTATTCATAATGATTGATGTTATACATTTAAGCGTTGTAAGGACTTACGAATAAAAGTAGCTTACGTTAAGTTTTTTATTTCGTTTGTTCATGCATCGTTTATTTCATTCAATGTTTGATTTTATAATTAAAATCTTTATTTCTTTCAAAAATTTGGCGTTTTCCTAGTTTAAGGATTAAAACTGCAAGTAATTTTATTTGGTAAGAAAAATTGCATACTGTTTCAGGATTCAGGTTTGATTATCAAAAGTTCACAGACAACTTTGATGATAATTTAAAGGAAGATAAGATAAGAAGTTGGAATAAAAGAGGTTGAAAAAAATTAGGAAATAAATATAAAATACCGTATCATGTGACATAAAAAAGGTGGTTTAAGCGGGAAATGATAAAAATGCAAATACATGTATGAGTCACCACTCCGTGGCTTATTCATGCAGATGGCATCAAGTCGTACATGAAATGTTTATTGCCGATTCTGCCTCCATTATCTTTTTCTTTGCCATTTCTAAAATGGACGACTATACACGGTATTCTAAGCCGACCAGCATTAGTACTGAATTTTTGTATATATTTTTTTCTGCACACCGTCACGTGCTAGACAACTTGTGTTTGTAATAAGCCATCCGATTCCATCTTTTACTTTAGTAAATTATTTTTTTTGTTCTTTTCATAAAGATAAGGCTGATTGCCTCAATGCTAGGATAGGTGGGGCAAGAAATAAGTTAAAATTGAAGGTAATGATATCGGATATCATTTTGGGAGATTAGTATTGCAAGAAGAATAAGGAAACAGAAGATTTATCAAAATGCTTTAATAGTATCAAAATAGTATCAAAATACAAACTACACTTACAGTTGCTTCTCAAGCGCCATCTGTTGGAACCACCAACACACGCGCAACTGCATGTCTCACTGTTTGGATTGATTGGATTGATTGTTTGGAGTGATTGGATTTGCTTTACATACCGTTTCTGTTGTAAAAGGTGCAAAATCCAAACGTGTTCAAAACGGCTGAATGGTTGGCAAAATTAATGTGCACCCTTTCCGATGACAGCACTAGCACATAGCAGAGTAGCTCATGAGAGAGCATCTTGAAATTCGCCAATTTCACACGATGGTACGTGCGCGCAGTAAATGGCTGGCAAGTGTAGACAGCCATTTCTTGTCATCGACGGTACAAAGATCAGCAAAAAGCAAGCGCTCGATTAGAAGCAAGGAAGCTCGTGGTCGTCAAAAAGGTATCTTTTTTATTTGCTTATTTGGAACCTGCTTCAACCGGATCAAAGTTTTTCACTCGACAACGTTGCATGAGGGCTTGTTTTTGCATGCCATGCCACGATTTTCCTCCGTGTCGTCACGTCAATATTCGAAGCGGGTTTTTTTTCTTCTCACCATAAAGCAGACTTTTGACCGACTTTCAACAGTTTTTTTTTCGAGCTCACTACGAAAGCTGAGCATCCTTGTGGAAGCTAGTTTTTGCAAGGGTAGATATGTGAGAGTATGTTTTCTCTGCTCACTTCGGCTGTGGAATCGATTGGAGCAAGATCAGCTGTATGCTGCTGGCGGACTACGTTGAGCGAAGGATGAAGGACGTTTGACCGAGATTCGAATGTGCCTCGTTTAGCAAGGTGGTCTGTGTAGGTGTGCTACTTTTCTGTCCACTTGTGCTCATGTGAAGTTTTACTGCCTTTTATGCAAAGACAATCGACCTTGGTGTTTTGGTGTCGGCTTTGTCACCTTTGAATTCTGAACATAGGGTTTGATTTTAGTCACTCATCATTTCAAAGTTCACACATCATTACATAAGTATGAAAAGCACGATCCATTTACAATTTTTTTTAAGTAATGTTAAATTACGCGAGCTTATACATCGAGATCTAGCCATTGAGAAATTTTCTGTAAAGATGTGATACATCGTCCCAAATCAGAAGGGTGTTATCTTTATACAGGATATTACAATATTTGAACATTAAAAAAGAATGCCAAGAATTGGCTATTGTGCTATCTATTGGCTCCATGTGCTTAAAATCTTTCATTCCTTAACGTAAACAGTTTTTTTGTCATTTACTTCAAACTACAGCCAGCAAAGAGTACCCACTTAGAATAAAAAGTTATTTCGGGAACAGTTAGCATGCGAAAGGTCGCATTTAATGGATTAAATATTATTTTCCCAATATTTCTGGTATGCATGGGTGCTCGTGCTGTAACTGAAAAAATGACAAAAGTGTCATATTAATAATTTGTGGTCGATTTTTATCCGAATTTACCAGGGTATGTGTTGTAGCTTGATTTAATCCATTGTGTCATTTTCACTCACAAATTATTGACCACGACTGCCAATTTTCTTATTTGAATCATGCTTGATACATTCAAAAATTCAGCCAACTATTTATAAAACAAATTGAGGCGGAAAACAGCTTGGATTAAGTAATATATTGATTAGATATGTACTTCTTTCTTTTGCAAGTTTGAAAAGTAAAAAATATGTAAGTTTTGAATCTAATTTATTCTTCATTTCCATGATAGAACGTTTATAAGTAAAGTGAAAGGAAACATAACTCTCATGTGTCACGAATAACTTGTTCAGTGCAATATTTGCCGCCTGAGAATAATAATCCTTATCAGCCTTTCAAAGCATTCATCCTACACAAAAATCAATCATACAAACATGCGAATGTCCCATTACTCCATACAACAGAATGTCGGCATATAGCAGCCTGTCATTTCCATGCCATTTCACACATAAAAAAATCAAAATTAATAACTTAAGTAACTAAGTTCATAAGTGGTTCATTCTGCAAAACAAAAATACAAAAGTGTCCACTCGGGCATGATTGAGTGGGAAGGCAGATAAGGAAAACTCCGCAGGAATTTTCTCCTACCCCAACGAAATAAAGCCAGTGCTGAGCTATGAGAACCAAAAATGCAAGTTTTTGCTCAATAGCAGTGGTAGGATCTGTTATGTAAAAAGTCCTGGAAATGAAAATGGAACGTAGCGACAATATCTAATGGAGGTCCGAGGTTGCAAGTGGGAACCGAAAAACATAGACATTTGCACGCAAAAACTCTAGATTGTGTATACAAGATAAATATCGCACTAATTAAGCTAACAAATTGAGGCTGCCGTTAGCATCCTGAGATTGGCCTCGAATTGATAAGAAACTTCTTTCAGAGAGCATCACTGTAGACGCCGACGGATAGCTAAACCGACCATCATGTTCTTGGTTTTCATGATGTTGGTAGCAAGCCTTCCCCGTAGCAAGGAATTCCCGAAATGTATCGCTAATGAACTCATTTTAAAGTGAGTTTATGTGATGTTTCTTTTGTTGTATTTTGAAAAGTGAAAACGTTCTAGAAGATTTTTGCTTTGCCCCTTACCGAAAACACTTCCAAGAAGCTCCGGTCGGAATCAAGTTCTTGACCTATATTTCGATTTTATGAAACACTAGCTGATTAACCCGATTTCATCCGGGAAGACAAAATTGAGAAGCGTTTTCATTATATATTTAGTTTCCCCATTTCTGTTTCTATTTAACAATTGCGAACTATGAGTGGTAAAAATGTTAGAAAGCTCACTATCTTTTAGCAAAGTTTGGTGCGAATCTGTACGGTAGAATTGATGTGACCATCTCTCAATGTTAATGAACTAACGTTTTTCAACTTTACCGCAGTTATGAGCATGAAATTGAAAATTTAGAATTAGTCAACCGATTTTGTGCCCATATCAATCACCCATGTTCTACCGAAGTTGAGGGAGGGGAAGGTATGCGAGCCACTGTTACACTTATGAAGTAAGTGAAATACTATCAAATTATGTGTACGACTCGCGAAAGATTTAGATGAAGGTTAAGGAAGTGCCATGATAAGAAAATGAGTCCAGCATAC